>PVJX010023028.1:0-29813 GCA_004027295.1 Dolichotis patagonum | reverse complement strand
ATTATGCTTATGATTTCATACTTATCATTGTCACTACATCATTACCATCATCAGGTGTCTTTCTCCATCTGCTTTTTCATTGCTCCCTAAAGTTCTGTCTACTATGCTTCATTCTTTATTAGGAATTATTTAGTAGATTTATTTCATTGTTTTCTTACTGTTGATTTCCACCTACCAGGTGACTTGACTGGTTTTTCGGTGTGTGTGTGTGTGTGTGTGTGTGTGTGTGTGTGTGTGTGTGTGTGATACAGAGAGAAAGAGAGACAGAGACAGAGACAGAGACAGACAGAGACAGAGAGAGGACCCCAAGCATTTTGGTCCTAGTCAGTGTTTATATTTCCTTATGAAACAGTGATCAGGACTTAAGATCCATCGTGTTGTAAGATCCAGGTTTTTAGAGGTTCATCTGACTTGTGATGAATATTTTAACTTTGTTCTATCTGTGTGTAAATATTATCAATGACAGAACTACTTGGACCATGACAAATTACAACTGGTTAAAATGCAACATGTGCAGACCTTTGATGAGAGAGTTCAGTGGAGGATCGGCATAGTACTCTTTTGCTGGTCCCAAGTGCACTGTGATCCCACATTATATATGCACTGAAACAGGCTCAGGAATCTCCTAGAGTAAGGGCAGCATGTTAGGTAACAACGGTGACTTCTTGCATGCAGTACTGGGTCTTTGTGGGGAAAAGGATGCTAGGATGTAAACAGAGGGCTAGAGAAAAACTATGCAAGTTTAACCAGTAGTTAAATTACTATCCTTGTTTAAATGTTTCCTTATTTAACCTTTGATTGTTTAATGAAAAGACAATTTTAGGTTGGAGAAGTCTTTTTATGTAGATATTTAAAACATTGTATGCCATTCCTCTCTTCCACAGCACTCTAGTGATTCTTAGAGTTACGGTAAGCTGACCAAAGTAAGAACTATTTCAGTTCACTATCACTAAATAACACTGTGTGGAAGACTCAATCAGTGCAAAAAAAAAAGAGCTGCATTTCATAAAGTCCCAACATCGATTCCACTGAATAGCTCAATCAGTGGACAAGCAGTCTTTTTGGATTCAACGTTTTTGACAGCACTGGTTTACTTGTCAATGGGCTTTATACAATCAGAAATATCACAGAGATGTCATGAACTGCTATAAGGTAGATGCAGTTAGGAATCATATAAATTAAACCGTTGGCTTGGAACACACTTGTAATCCCTCCAAACTGGGAGCCTGATGCAGGAATATTGTAAGTTAGAGCCCAGCTTGGGCTCTAATTTGTAGATTCAGCAATTTAATGAGACCTTGTCTGAAAAAAAAAATCCTTTAAAGTACCATTCTCACAGTTTGTTGGATGTAGGCTTTATTGCTCCATAAAGTACATTATGCGCTGGAATAAAATTAGTATATGAAAACATAATTTAAATCTTTTACATATCACACTGAGAAATACAATATTTGAACTTTGTTACTTACTATTTGCTTGTTCTCTGACTGTTTTTGTTCTTTCATTCACTTACCAAATAGAAATCCAGGGAATACATAATTTAGGGCTATGTTCCAGTGTGAGGAAAAATCTTAAGAATAATAGTTTGTAGTGTTTTTCACGGTGTCTTTTATAGAATTTGGAAAGGTTACAGAAGTATCTCAGAACCAATCAATGGATATAAGGTGCTCCAGGTCTGCTTGTTGATATCTTTGTATAAATTCCTGTATGCTGAGCTAATGTTAAGATTCTGATTAATGTTTCACTCAAAATAAGGAAAACAATGCCCAGAGTATCTTCCTGGAAAAGAGAGGCAGATTTTAATTTATGTTCATTATACTGCAATTAGGAAGGCTGCTATCTAAACTTTGGTCACATTGCTTTGTCTTACTGGATTAGCTATTAAATTTCTTCATTCAAATGTTAGAATAAAACTGGCTGTGAAGTGGAGAATATATGAAGTTCATCCTCCAGTCTTATGCCTGTTTTTCTGGATCTACTATAACCATTTTCTAGATTGATGAGCAACCTAAATTGATGAACAATAGCTTTCTAAATAATGAAATGTGTTTTGCATTAGAACCAAGCACAATATGTAAAGTAGAAACACTCACTTTCTGTGACTTAGCATCATAGTCTGGGGGATTCTAAGGGAAGAGAAGAGTCCTGTGTAGTCTTGGAGGAATGGGTGCCTGAACCTGTGCAGGGTCATTTCTGTCACAACCTGTCACTATACTGGGAAAAGCAAAGAGTGGCCCAGGTTCAAGTTTAGGGAAATGGCTGCAACATGTCAGCTGGGGGAAGCTCAGTGGAGCAAAGAGTAAGAAAAGTGTTAAAATAAGATACCACAGAATTTATATCACTGTTTTTTCCCACTATTAAGCATAGAGAGATATCAAATTTATTACATAAAAAAGTTACATTGTCTACAAAGTATTTTTCTGCTGTCCTGTTCTTTTGTAAAACTCCTTTGGTATTAGACTGATTTTAGCTTAATGAAAATTCTGTTTTTGTTTCGGGTACCAGAAATCATCTGTAAATATGATAATGGCAGTGAAGTAAACCCACATATTTTCTCCTCCAACATTAAATGCTTTACTTAAATGTGTGTTTGTTTTGTTCTGCTTTGCTTTGATTTTTCTTTTCTGCAGGCTAAATCATATTTGGGATTCCAATTGTGAATAAGCATAGAAATTTTATGTCTGGTCTTTATCATGTTTTTCTCCTTGTCTCTGACATTTCTAGTTACTTTTGTCCTGTCATAAAATGCACTTGTTTATTGAGGCATTTTGGATAATTGTAATTTTATGACTCCTGCTTAATGGTTTTATATATAGCTAGTACTTTATTGTTGCATGCCATCTTCCTTGTGGGATGTATGGAGAACCAATATCTTCGTCCTGTGTACTTATCTGCCTTTCTATTCTACGGAAGTTTCTACCAGAAGAGAGTGTGTAGCTGTGTGTGAATATATAAGTGATTGAATTTATTTAGTTTTATAGCAGTAGAATTAAATTTTATTTCTAGCCTTTAGTTATGAGTCTGTCTAGATCTCATTTCTGTAGCCTATGAGAAAATAACATGTTTTGCATGTAAATTAACTTTTATATAATTGAATCTCATTCCTCAGCATTTTCAAAATTTAATAATAATACCTGCTTTTATTCTACTTTTTTATATCCTTGTCTTTGAAAGTTATTACATATACTTAAAACATTTTGTAAATAAGCCTGGATTGTTTATTGCTTCAGTGCCTCCTTATAACTAGAAGGGACATAGAGGAGTTGTCTCCAGTCCCCAAAGTAAGGTAAGGGCATGACTTGTTGGGATTGTGCAGAAGGAAAAATCATAGGACCACATCATAAAGAATGGGAAGTAGTCCACTGAAACAGAAGTAAACTCTTAGGCGTGTGGCATGTATTCTAGGTGGTTTTTTAAATCATCATTCTTTCATGCTTCAAAGTTCCTAAACTAAAATTTTTAGGAACTTTAAAAGTATAGTAAGATGGTCATTATACTTCACCATTAACATTCATTTTATATATATATATATATATATATATATATATATATATATATGCATGTATATTGTATATATATATGCATGTATATTGTATATATGTATATGTGTATCCATATTTCTCAGACATATGATATGTATTATATATATCATATATTTGTAATATTTTGTCTTTGAAATTTATCATGAGATTAACAAGTATGAAACTTTATTTTCAGGGCTGGAGGTATATCTCATGGCACAGTGCCTGCTTGGCAAGTGCAAGGTCCTGAGTTCAATTCCTAGTACCAAAACAAAACAAAACAAAACAAAGAAATTTGATTTTGGTTAAAATAAGATAACTCAGAAAAAATGAAGAAGACAAGTATTGGCAAGACTGTGAAGAAAAGAGAACTGTTACACACCACATATAAGGATGTAACTTAGTATAATCATTGAGAAAAACTATGGAAATTTCTACAAAATTGTCTTAAAATGTCTAAAAATGTCTTTAAAATAGAGCAGCATCTTATCTAGCAATCCTTCTAATAGATGCCTATTCAAAGAAAAATTAGTATATTGAAATGATATCTGAACATTCATGTTTATTACAACACTATTTACAGTTTACTGTTTACAATGATGCTGTACTATTCACAACAGGCAGGATTCAAGGCAGGATGGCACAGGTACAGAAAAGCGGAATCCTATCATTCATGACAACATGAAAACATGGATAAAGTTGGAGGAATTTTTCATGCAATAATTCAGAAACATAAATATGGCATAAATTCACTCATATATGGATTATAAAAATAAAGTTAGTGTCAAAGAACTTGAGGGTTATAAAAATTCTCACAGACTGGAGAAGATAATGGAGAAAAGAGGATGGTGATGAGTTGGTCACTGATACAATATTACATTTAGATAGGAAAAATCAGTTCTGGTGTTCTGTTGCACCTTAAAATGACTATAGTTAACAATAAGTTATCATATATTCAAAGTTACAAGAGGACTTTATATGATCACACAGCAATTGGTCATAAATACTTAAGATAGTAATATGCTCATCATTCTGATCTCATTATTACACAATCGTATATGTATTCAAACATGACATTGTATTTCATAAAAATGTACAATTATGTGTGTCTACACTAGAAAATAAGACCTGGGGCTCTATACCAGTAGTAAGGTACTTGCCTAGCATATATAAAGACTTGGATGTAATACCAACAATTACTAAACAAATAAATAGAACAAAAATAAGTAAAAGTAAAGAGAAATAGCTTTCTGTAATGTATTTAGTTTTGTATTCAATATTGTATTTACATTTTCATTTGAATTAAAAAAGTCACCTAACAACAGGTCTGCAGGAATGGGAATTATTTTTTTCCATCCTATATGCGGAAGCTGAGGGTTGGTGAAGACCGATTACCTGCCAACAGGACACTGCTGTTAAGCAAGAGTGTGTGGGATCTGAGCCTGTACAGTGATACCACGACTCTGAATTTAATCCTCTGACTCTGGGAGAGAGGACCGTGGTCATGTTTGACAACCAATCGGAATTCGTGACTGGAGCCACAGTTCTTCTGAATGCTTCCTGCTAATGAACCAAAGTGTTCATTAACAGAGGCATTTGGGAACGGAGGTATTACTGTACTCATGTCTTATTCATACTGACTGCTCTGTAAATTTTGCTGATTTTTTTGTTTGCTTTCTCAAACCAATTTTTTAAAATGATTATCTTTATTGCACTGGATTTAAAAAGTTCTTGCCCTGTGAAAGATGTTATCTGCATCTTCCAGGGCCATTTATTGTACTACATGTACATCTTTAATTATAAAATACGGAGCAACACATATCTGGACAATCATGAGAGATACAGAGACACATGTCTTCCAGTGTCCTCTATTTGGTAATTTTATTTTTTGTGTTTTGAAAAATATGCTACCATCAAAAAAATTAGTGTGCAAATCAAATACAGAGAAGAGTGACACACACACATATATATATATATATATATATATATATATATATATATATATATATATGATAGGGTAGTCTTAATGCATATAATTTAAGATTGAAGAAGGTGAGGTTCATCTATTTATGACTATAAAATAGTTCATATATTATACATCTAGGATTATTTAATTCCATATAATTTCAATAATCCAAAGAAATCAATATTTAGTATATGTCTATACATTCTGTATTATAAATAGCACTTTTCCAGCTCAAAAACAACATGCAAAAAAGTTTCGTGCCAGCGTGATATTCACAATCGAGCAATCCTAAATATGTACTTTTCTGGCTGGGGATTTAGTTCAGCGACATAAGTGCCTACCTGGCAATTGCGAGGTCATGAGTTCTATCCCCGGTACACATTATATATATATATAATGTGTGTGTGTATTTTCCAGTAATTCCCTTTGTTACAGTGATTTTTGAGTGCTTAACTTCTCCCTTTCTTGATGACCAGAATTCATGAAACTAACTATTAAGTTAGTGAAGAGCATAAAAGTATTGTAGCAGAATAATTATCCTTAATTATACTAATTATATTAATAGATAAAATTGTTGATTAGGGGATTACTCTGTGAAAAAATAGCTTTACACTAATGACTGAATCTTCTTACATCTTATTTACATCATCTTCCACTGCTTTTGAATTGTACATGCCATTCAAACATTGGAAAAATCTTTGAACCCACATTTCCTCAAATACACCCAAAATTCTGATGCTTTTTCCCATGGATTGAGATTAGTTTGCCAGATTTAGCAAGTTAAAAAATAGGACCTTCAGTAAAACTGGAATTTCAGATGAACAATGAATAAATATTTTAGTGTAAAGGGATCCCAAAAATCAAAACATTAAAAATGATTCCTTTCAGATTTATGCTTCATGCAGTCAGCATCTGTTAGTTTGTTTTTAGAAAGACCTTAACCTACCCTTCTATGCATTATTCTTAGAGAAGATAGGAAGAATTGTAAAGATTTTATTGAAAATTGAGTTAAGACTGAGAGGTAATGTTTTAGGTGTTTTAACCAAAACAACTAAATTGTCTACTGAGCATTATAAAAGTTAAATAAAAAAAATGATGTTTACATGTCATTCTTTGGTTTATAAAAAACAATGTATAACATTTGTTAGATGACTTTTCAATTTCAATGTATCTTTTATTAAAGCAGGTGAATGAATTTGAGGCTATATCTTTTTCTCATAGTAAGTTGTAAAAGAATATTGGATATTTTTGTGATTTTCATTGATTAGCAACCATTTAAATTCTCACAAGTCTTCATCAACAGCAGTGTTCTATTGAATTTTTAACTAACAATATTCTTGAGTTATTTATCAGGGTTGTGTAAAGATTTTTTTAAACTTAGTAACACAGAATGTGCAAGAATTACTTTATTCTTTATTGTGCTTTGGATATTTGTTAAAAGTCACGAGTCATATCATTATTTCTGGGAAGAAGAAATATTCTTTTGCATAAAAGCCTGTGAAACCTTGAAGCACAAAACTATAGAATTCTTTTTCATTTTTAGATTAGTTATACTTGTTGCAGAGGTTGAGAATTTTAAATAAGTGCACTATACACTCAGGATATGCTTACATTGTTGCTAAACTTTCCAAATGTGACTTAATCATTTACTAACACACACACACACACACACACACACACATTTTTTTTTAAATAAAAAGGAATTTGTCCCAGAACCTAGTTTCAATAGTGGCTCTTCTCTGTTAATCCCAGGACTGCCACCACATCTTGGAGTTCTAACCTTTTCTCCTTTTTAAACAGCCCTGAAATTACTGTGAGGAGGAATCTTTGTAGACATTCACTAATGCGAGTTTAAATACTGCAGTGTCCTTTATCAAGGAGAGCTGACATCTTCCCGAGGCTGTCACAATTGGCTACCTCTGGTCCGATTCATAAGGGATTAATTGGCCATGGGTGCTTGTGAGGTGAAATACTGTCATCGGGGCTGTAGATCTGTCACTTTGATACACAAGGTAATCAAGTTTGGTAACAGACTCTCTATGAATGTTAATAGCTAACCTAAGCCAGAAATCACTAGAAGTTGTTTACTGGATGTGATATAAAAAAGCATAGTCTGGATTTTTAAAAAATTAAAAATCATTTGATATTTTTGTAGAATAAATTCTTTTTCTGAAATATCAAGCATATTATGTTTCAGTTTTCAGATGATCTACAAAGCAGCATGAAGCTTTGAAAACTAAAACTTGAGAAAAGCACCTTAAACTGAAAATTAAAAGTAAAATAGCATATTTCCAGGTTGTTAAAAATTTTTTGTAAAGGATGAAACAAAAAAATAACTAAAAAGTGAATACTCTAATCCCCCAGAGGAAACTTAGTTTCTAGAATGTTAACTAGTTTCCAGAATATTAACTACTTATTTGCATAAATTACACATGCACACATATACATAGATTTATATACATTTATATGAATAAGATTTCAATAGTTTTTATTAGCTTCTTGGTTGTCTGTATGTATTAAATATATTACATTATACTTACTGCACCTATTCCCTATATGGAAGCCTTTTAATTTATTCAAATATTAATTGAATTTTGGCTATAAATAATTTTCTAAAAAGGAAGGGTGTGAGAAATAAATTATTTCACCCTAAATTAGTTGTTTGAAATATTACTTGACTCTGCACCAATCACATGTTTTATTGTGAGTCAGAATTTAATAACAGTAGCATTCATGACCCAAGGCTTTGAATTTTTAATGTGGAATTCCACACCTTGATAGGTGTCCCAGGTTTCTCAGGAATGATTAAATTTCTAATTAGACACAAGTGGAGACTATTTGTCAGTTGCTTCTGTCTCTGATAATAATTGTCCTTTGCTAGGAAAGTATTGGATAGTGGGGATAATGAAGAAATTAGAAATTGATCAGATGAGAAGCTGACTTGGCAAAAAAGGGAATTTTGGCACTAGCAAAGTTGAGTGCGCACCT
Organism: Dolichotis patagonum; assembly: GCA_004027295.1. Lineage (NCBI taxonomy): Eukaryota > Metazoa > Chordata > Mammalia > Rodentia > Caviidae > Dolichotis > Dolichotis patagonum. The sequence goes on along the minus strand of PVJX010023028.1, from coordinate 21,338 downwards.
GAGCACTGGGGGACCAATCCAGCTTAGTCCCAGTGCTCTGACCTGCATAGAGAGAGGTACACAAGAGATGAAGAAGGAAAAGCAGAGAGACACACTTTCAAAGTATGTGTGGGACTAGGAAGTCAGTGCCTCAGGATGGACAAAGACAATGATGCTCAGAGCTAGCCACTATTTATTTGGTGCACACAATAACTGGGGGGGGGTATTGGATGGCTTGGAGAGCGGCAGAGAACTTAAACTGATGAGGATCTTATGTTGATGAGGATCAACTTGGATGATTCAGAGGACAGCTGTGATCCTATGCTGATGCAATTTTGCCCAGGAGGATGGTAGCAGCATCATGCAAACCTTAAAGTCTCCATTTCCCCCTCTTTGCTTTTGTGATTGCAGCAGTTGAAACAGCATACAGGTTATGATGGCTGCTATGGTTTATGTTTTGGTGTCCCCCCAAGCTTCATGCAGTCATAGAGTTGGCTGAGTCTAGCATTTGTGATTGGTTCACCATCTAGCACTGAGATTGGCTGTGTGAGTGCTGCACGTGCCCAGAGGTAAGGAGCTGGCACATGTATAAGCGAGGGAAGGCGGCGCTATTCCCTTTTGTCCTTTTCACTCTTGTTGCTTGCAGTCATGACACCCTGTCTTGGAGCCAGCTGAGTGTGGACTGAAACCTCAAAAAAAAAAAAAAAACCTGTAAACTTAAATAAATCTTTCCTTCCCTAATTTTGGGCATTGGGCATTTTGTCTCAGCAATGAGAGATAGCCATCATAATAGCAATCATATTATCAGGAATTTGTGGGAGGCCATGTCTAAAGTAGGTGTTATCAGGTGGGGATACTGGTAATATTATCAACTGAGCAATACATTCTCCAGGCTCAATCACCCAAATATCCACTGTCTGTACAAAGACCTGCATCTCATTTAGATAGTCTTTATCAATAATACTGGGTATAGCAATACAAACTTTTAAATTTAAAAAGGGTTTGTTTGCATAATTAGTTCAATAGTATTTTCACGTGGAGATCTCCAAATCCCAGGGGGAATGACAACTAGCTATTGCCATCAATGAGAGATTTACCTTGTGCGTGGCTGGTAGAATTTTTGCTGTGCTATCCAAAGCTCTGTAAATGAGGGAGGCAATGTTCCTCTGGGAATTCAAGCCTGTTGGGGGGTCTGGACTGGAAGAGTTGACTGAGGTTTAGATTGGAAGTCTAATTGAATGCTTGATTCCCCTGTGGGGTTGCCCTTAGTATTTTAGGGGCTCAGGGGATGAGCCCCCTTCCTGTTTCCCTTTAGAAGAGTTCCATCTCTGTGATAATTAGGCCATCAAGCCTAATGATTCCCTTTCTAACATAGTGACCAAGGACCTCATTCAGTCCCATTATATCCCAGATAAGAATGAGTGGAAATTTCAGAGTTTCTAGTTGTCCCCTTGGCTTGCAGATGTACATTTTATCACAATTAAAACAGTCAACAATTTTTTTTTTATTATTTTAGTCTTGTTTTGTAAGAACCAGCATAACATGAATTAACACAGATGCCCTAGGATTTTTTGAACTGATATCTTGACAAGCTTTTATGTAACTGTTGAAATCTTTAGAGGTTTTCACGGTGGCCAGAGCCTGTTGATAGTCCTAGTTGGTATCATAAATGAGTTGAAGAAAAAATATATCGACTGCTTGAGCATGAGATATTTGTGTACAACTTCTTGTACTTGGGCTACAAAATGTGTATAAGGTTCTCCAGAGACTCATAAGATATTAAGGAAAGACTGTACAGGAGCCCTGCCCTGCAGCACAATAAACTAAGCACTTTCTGTTATATGAACTATTTGTTTCAAAGTCTCATTGGTGTAGTGCACTTGTTGGGCTACGTCTACAAATTATCCCATTTCCAATAACATTTTGGCAGTTATGTTAGTCCTGTCTCCCTGTATGCTTTGATCAGCCAGATCCATAGCTTGCTCTTGTAAGTGAACATTAAAATGTAAGTATGGACTAGGAGACAGACAGGATCAGGTAAAATGTCTCACATTATGAGGTGTTAAGTGTTGAGTCTCCACAATTGAATTTAAGATCTTCTAGGTAAGTGGCCCTTAGCTCCATTATTTATTACGCTCTCTTTTAATTCCTTTAACAGCTTAAGTCACAATTAGCTGTTTTGCCAATAGCCTATTTGGATCAGCTGGGTTAGGACTATAGACCACTGAAAAGCATCAAAGTCTAAGAATTTCTCCCTGCCTGTCAGCAAAGACAATGTGTGTAGCAAAGGATTTTAGAGATAGAGTACCATTCTTGTCCTTGAAGGCATCATTCAAGAAGACCTTGACATACAGGGCTCTACAGGATCGCTAAGCTAGATGAGTGACTGTACGTTTTTGGAAAGCATGTGTATCTAAATATGTGCACAGGAAGATAAATAAACTCCATTGCATTCCATCAGCTGTGTATTGAAAAGTGCTGCTACAATAAATAATTATGTAGAAAAAAATTTAAAGCAACTGGAAATAGCCATACTTATTCATATTTATTCATATGCATATGAGGCATTCTTGTACAACTCGGAGTTTCTGAGAGAATTAACATAAAATTATTTGACACAGGTAAAGTAATTAGTATGAGTGTTTCAACTATAGCAGTTTATTAAACTATGGTTTCCATCTTCCAGTTACCTCTCAGTTGATACTTCATCAAATCAAATCAATCATATATTTGCATAAAATGGTAAAATCAAATCTATCACCTCCTGGTAGGAATTACAGGTGTTATTAGCAAAGGGACCTTTATGTTTAGGTTCTTATTTTGATGTGAAGGACAGCTCTTTGTGAGGTGATATAGCTAGATAGAGTTGGTAAAGAACCTTGTAGCATCTTTCCCTTATACTGAGAAACATCGGATTGCAAGGTATTGCTGCCTCCTTTTCATGTAATAGCAATGCATTTCTGACTTTAAAGAAAGTTTATGACACAAGCCTGAAAAATATTTCAATCTCAGAACTGTCAAGTACAAGTCAAAAGGACAAAGGACCATTTGCCCTGGTGCCACGTGGACTCTGACTTCAGAAAAGCAGTATGGGCAGTGGTCCAAGGGCCTGATTCAAAAGAACGATAACACCGTAGGTGAGACGGTGAGGTCAATACAGAAGGAAAGAAAATCTTGACTATGGCTGAGACATGTGGAAACAGTCTGAATATTGCCAACAAAAAAGCAAATATCCTGCAGTTTTACAAATTTATAACAGGAATCTTTATTCCTTAGTTTTGTCAGAGTACACTGGACCTTGTATGATAGCCAAATTGTGGCATTCTTTTGTTGGATTTTTATAATTTGTGAAATTTCAAGACATTGTATTAACATGTGTGATACATCTCCTGAATACTTGGGCAAATGAATTGTCTTCTATTTAAGTCAATAGATTTATTTTTTAAAGAAAAACATTTCTTTCTATGACCATTTACTGATTACCTAGAATATGTTCTGAAAATAATGAAAATGTATGAGATACTTATGCTTTCATTTTGAGGAACTCAAATGCTGGTGCAAATATATTATGATGACGTTATATGAAAATAGTGCATAAAACAGTAATACATAGAAAAGTATTGAAGGAAGAGGAAAGCAGAAACAATTCATGGAGGTTCCTTCAATTAAATATATTTCTAATCAAATCCTGCATTCGTTTTACAACCTGTCTCAGGCTGAATATCTCTACAATGTTGCTGGCTCCTAACCTTTAAATGGTTTCTATAATAATGATCCCACAATGAGAAACCTTCTCCCAAATGGTTACATGCACATTATTGTTAACTCTTACGAAATATTTTAGAACTTACATGGTAGTTTCTTGTGAACTACACTTGCAATTTATGGAATCTTAATACACAAAAGTGGTATTATCTTGAATTTGTTGCAAATACATTTTCCCTTCCTGGTTTTTCTGTTATCTCTGTCCTATTGCAGCATGTCTGTTTTACATGATAGTCTGTACAGAACACAGACTACACCTATAATTTAATTTGTGAAGCATTCTTCACAGTTAAGAGCAGTAAAGGGCACTTGGCATAGCCTTGCTTCGAGGTGATATTTTCCAGTGGAGGTGATGGCCAAAACACAGAAGTTTATGTGAATCTCAGCATATGCTACGCTATCTCTTTTTTTGTGTCCAGTATGGTCATCTCACTTACTTATAAATAAAGGCTTATGAGCAGTCATTACTCACAAAACTTGAGGGCTAAAAATTTTAAGTGCTTATTAAAGAAAACTATCACAAGCAATTATAAAATTCCACTCCTTTGTACTTCCTGCACATGAATAGCCAAGTGAGGCTTCCCCAGAGGTTTATTAAAAAGGTAACTGACATTTACAAAAGCCAGTTAGTAGAGCTACTTAATTGTCCATTTGGATTTATGTCCCTCTAAGTCAGTTTGTTTGCTAATGTTTTCAATAACAACAAATAGAAAGTGAAGTTTAATGTGAAAATCAATACTCAGTAGAGATCAACGAAACATAGCAAGCAGCAAGCAACCTGCTGATTTTTAAATTTGTTCTAACAAGATTTTGATTTCTACTATACTAAATCCAATCAAGGAGAGATTTTTAAAGAGTGGTTAACAGTTAATGCAAGTGAGACAATATTTTTAAAATATAAGAATAAACATTCTCATACTTAATTCAAATGAATAATATGATAAAGTATTGAAACATTAAAATTCATTGGAAGATTCAGCATATTATACAGCCTTATGCATAAAAATTTCTTAAAACTAAACATTATTCTGAAAGTACAAAAGTGTAGCTCAGAAGCTATTACACAATACTTTTCTTTACAAGTCCTTAGAGGGGCACCTACAAGGTGATGAACATTATTGTTAACAGTTGGAATACATTTATTAATAACACGAGTTTCTCCTGAAACTTACAGTAAGTGGGTGGAAAAATGAGTAGATGAGGAATAATAGCTATCTGTGAAATCATATTGCTCAGAGTACATCAGACATACAGTAAACATAACACACACATGTACATTGGAATGGACATACTGGAAAAACTAGCAAAATGAAGAGTAAGTTAAAGAGATCAAAAATACCAGTGGTAGTAGTGGGAAGATTGCTATTGTAAGTTAGGTAATCTCTGAGGATATGAACATGACTTTAAGCTAATATACTTTTCCAGAAGACATGATTATAATCAGATTTATCATTGGTTTCAATGCTCTCTTTTATTTTTTCTGCCATTTAAAAAAATTTTATTTTATTTTAAAAAAGGGGTTAAAACTAAACATAACAAAACAAAATAAAGCAGAAGAAAACAATGTAAATGAACACAGATTTCAAAACAAGACAACAGGAGATCTACAGTGGCTACCATAATGTCTCTTGTTTTCTTCTAAATGGTTATTTATATCTTCACACACAACGAATTCATACAAAATAAAATAGTACAAAACTGGTCACAACAGGGTAATGAAGGCATTACAGGCCTTCAAAAACACACAGTATGAAAATTAAAAATGGCTGCCATAATGTCTCTTGTTCTCTTCAAAATAGCTGTCCATACCTTCATGTATGTTGAAATTAAACAATACAAAACAGACTAAAACCACTCTGAACAAAGAATACAAGCATTATTGGATTTCACACCATGATAATACAAAATCAGCAATGGATACTGTAATGTCTGTTTTTCTTCAAAATAGCTGTTCAGTTCATCATACTTAATATATTTTGATTCTCATAAGCTGTCTAGGAGAAGTTCTAGGCATGTATAAACCTCTACATGTGTACCTATTCTTTCTGTATTAGAGCAAAAAACAAAACAAAACAGATTACTAGAAAAATAAACAAAAAGACAAATAAATTACAATAGCAAAGAGCCCAAAACAATAATGATACAGGCCTTCAAAACATGTTAGTAGGAACAGAACTAATGGTATTTTACATAGTGATATTCAAGAGTTCCTCAGGTCACCTGACGCAAACTTGCAAAATTGTTCCAATCCTATGAACGTTAACTGCTTTGTTCTATGAACTTAGGGAATTTGTAGCACAATCATCTTAGCTATCTTAAGTGTGCTTAAGATCTCACTCCAGAAGGAATACCCAGGATAAAGAAAACTAACAACAAATGCTGGAGAGGCTATGGGGAAAAAGAAACTCTTCTGCACTGTTGGTGGGAGTATTGACTGGTGCAATCACTGTGGAGGTCAGTCTGGAGGTCCCTCAAAAAGCTGGGTTTGGAAGTCCCATTTGACCCAGCTATTCCACTTCTAGGCATATTTCCAGAGGATCTGTGAAAACATCATACTACAGTGATACATGCACACTCATGTTTATTGCAGCACAATTTGTAATAGCCAGATCTTGGAAACAACCTAAGTGCCCATCAACTGAGGAATGGATAAAAAAGATATGGTACTTTTATGCAATAGAGTACTACTCAACTATAAAGAATGATCACATTGAGATATTTATAAGTAAGTGGATGCAGTTTGAGAGCATACTCGTAAGTGAAATAAATCACACTCACATGAGTAAATACTGTATTGTCTCCCTAGTGTAAGAAATGGTAAGAGCACATAAGATACAAAACCCTCAGTAAATACAGTGAAAGGGTAAGAATTTTCTCAAAGGGGGAAAATAATATCTCAGAGAAAAACAGGAAAAAGAAAAGGAAGGGCAAAGAAAGCTCTCTTCTAGCTCTCATACATATGTAAACCACTGGGACAAACACAAAGTTCAACTGGCTAAGATTTTGGTTCCAAAAGTCAATGCAGAGCTCTGTTGACACTGACTGATCTTAATGATTTTTTTTGCAATGTTAGGTGGCCCTTACTTGAAATAGTAAGATGTACTTCGTCTCCAACTAATTTGAGAACTAATCCAGAATCTTAGATTTGGACTTTTATATGCAAAGGTGGCACAGGCTTGTCTACATCTTCTGGTGCTAGAGCAGTGAACACGTGGGGCAGGTGATGGATCCACTGCAGCCTGTTGTCTGCCTTCAGACTGTGCATTCGGGGTAAGACTGTAGTCCCAGGAGCTGTCACGTAGGATCAAAAGAGAATAGGTGGACATGATGCTGAGCAAGTTCCCTCAACCTGGCTACTTTATACCACAGGGGAGTGAAATCACTGGAACAGTCTACAGTGCACTCTATCTCCCTATTCCACTATGTGAGGCTGAAGTGCAGTAAAAAATTCAGTAGTTTCCCCTTTCTAGACCAGGACGCATCTAAGGGGATGGATCATCATATAAAAAGCTGAATTTGTTGAAAGTAAATGGTAGGAAGAGAAGGACTTGAAATCACTCAGAAATGAAAAAAAAAATCAATAATACTTGTAATGCATATGTATTTGAAAATATTTTTTTCTGTAGTGCTATAGAAATATCTATGGAAAATACACAGCAAGACTTTATGTTGTTTTGATTCTGTTGTTAATAAATTCTGATTAAAGATATGAGGCATTTGTACAAAATACATGTGTATTTGCACATAATATACTGTTTTACTCATAGATTTGGGCTCAGGGGGGCAGGAATGAGGGCTGAGGCTTCCCTAAACATATTTACTTGATGATGGAGAAACTTGTGAATCTAAAATTTCAGAAATAAATTACATAATTCTGACTCTTTATTAAGACAATAAGAACAGTGAAGAAGGCTTCACTGGTTAATCTACTACCAAATCAGTTACTCTGTAGAGGTGACAGATTTGTTTTGAAGATTGACCATAGTTAGTATGGAAAAGGGAATTGTCCAATTACACGTTGAGATTTTCCACAAAATTGAAATAGACCAATTGCTAAGACCTGCAACTATTATAGGAAATAGGTAATGTGAACAAATTTACTTCTTAACTAGATCACCCTAGACTATCATTCGACTCAAATATAAAATATACTATATCAGTTTATAGTTTTTATTCTTTGAAATAAACTATCTTTACATGAGTCTTAAACTCTCATCTCTCTAGTCAAATTAACTTATTCTGAGTCTCAGCTGGACTCAGCTGGACCACTGACTTTATAATAATAATTCATTATTCTTTGCTTTCCAAAATCCTACACATTATCTATAATTTATTTTGTCTCCTTGTGTATGTTTGAAAGTTTCAATTTATTTCTCTAATTCATTTACAAATGCTCATTCAGTGTGTACTGTGTGCCATGTCGCTTGTGCTCAGTACAATCATATGTTAGAGTTTCTTCTCTTGTGTAATTTACAATCTGGTGAGAGTAGGAAAGAGATAAATCCATTACTAAACTACATGGAAATTGTGATAGTCATATAAAGAAGAAAAGGATAACAAAATGAAGTAAATTTAACTCCAATTGACCTAAATAAAAATAGAAGGTTAGTTTTGAACTGTATACATTTTAAAAGTAGAGGGAAATCTGACTTCACAAGAAACGTATTAATGCATGTACTATACATTGATGAAAGATATAATAAACGTAGTTACTGACCAGTAAAGGGAACTGTCAGATGGAAATAAGACAAAATCTAACCTAAACTAATTTCAGTAATAAACAGGTTATATGTTGTGTCTAATTAAAAAAATCTAAGGAAGCGTTTTGGGGGGGGTTATTTTTATAACCAGAATTTTCTTTCTGTTTCTACATAGTTCTTTCATGTCTGTCTTAATCTTTAAAAAATTCTCATTGTAGAAAAATAAAAGTCAGTTGTTGCATTGTCTTTTAAGGTTTTCAAATCTGGCCTGCTCAGAATCTCTCTTTTTCCATGCATCAAATACCATCAATCAGTCAGTCTTCCACAAGCCTTGTATCAGTTGCTGTGGCAACTGGTGGATGATAAAATGTAGGAAAAAATTGATGGAAAATTCATTGCCTGTTACACTCCTAGATCTATAATGAAGGGGAAAAAAGAATTATAGATCTTAAAATATAACAAAAATTATTATCTGGGATTGCTATACTCATTAATTTGCAATCTGTATCATGTTCTTATGCTAAATAAAATTATGTTCTGTATCTACTAAATAAATGGCTTTTTTTGACTAGCAAGTAAATAAGACATCACATGTGTAGATGTCTAAATTGATCCAATAATTTTCTTTTCTAATGGGATCTACTATTTATTTCATTCTTTTAAAGTGTGGGATAACTACAATAGGAAGTTACTGCTTCCAGCTTTTCTTCCAGAAATCACATGTCATTTGCTAATTCACTAATTCTGCTTGAGGGACAATCAAAAGTGTCTCCTTATCACCAATTTGCCCAAGATTAACATTTCTGACTTAAAACAAGTTATAAAAAAATAAAGTCAGCGTGTATTACTTAAAGATGAGCTCACTCCAAAACGTTACCTTAAAAATCCATGATTTTTCTTACTTTTGCCTCCAGTTTTAAAAGAATTGTACATTTCATAACAGCAGACTTCACATTTAGTATAGAAATGTAATTTTAATTTAGCTCATAATGATGCTTCAATAGAAATGTCTGTTATTAACCATGTCAGCCTGATTGCTTTCTGACTTCAGTTTTCAATTAGACATAATCTGTTCTATTCATACAAAAGGGAGTGAAAAAATGAGAATGTAGTTAGCAAATCATGAACTTGAATAGGCACTTATAGTAATATGCATTTTGCAAAAATTTTCCTTCTATGGAAGAGATTTTCTATATCTCTATAAATGTAGCAAACTTGATTAAAGGTATATGCTTATACATATCATCTCTCACAGAGCTTTAAGTATAATGCTTTATATTTGATGGGGTTTTATTCACATAGCTTTATAGTTACTCTGAGCAGCCTATATTTTTTCATGTTTACTTTATTTTAAAGGCTTCCAAAATCAAAGAAGATTGTTGAAAACCACTTTTAAATGTACTTTGTCATGGTAAAAAAAAATGAGTGTCTGAGGTCATCCATAATAATAAAGTGAGAAACATGCCTCTTTTTCCTTACTTAAGGAAATGTTAGATTTTGTTTTTAATCTACTGAGGCAGAAATGGGAGGAATATTGTCCTTCTGTATGCTCTGACAAAGCAAAATTTATGCAGGTCTCCTTCTTTGTTGGATTCTAAATGATATTTTTTGTATCATTCTTATAATAAAGGAAGAATACTGTAAATTTTAATAAGATGAAATTTTTATATAATATAAAGTTATGGAAATTGTTGTTATTATTATTTATTTTACCTAGATTTAGAAGAAGTCTTGCCTGGGTTTTGAGTTTCAGAACAACAAAAAACAATTATTTTTTTAGCTTTTCTTGTGTAGATGTGCTGTTTTCTCTCCCCAGTGGTGAAATGCTATCTTATAAAATTAAATCATGATATTTGTGCAAAGACACATGGATTTGTAATTTTAAGTACTGAACAACAACCATAATGTCCCTGGCCTTATGTTGGGTTTAAGCAGATTTGTTGTTTTGATCTCCTTCATAAATTGTTTGAATGATAAGTCTTTATAAATTTATAATTGCATTAATTCGATCAAGCAATGTGTGTGTTTTGTTCTATACATGATACTGTTACCATTACAGATTTAAATAGCGTATTCACATTGAAACCTTTGTTTCAAAAAGTGAAAGTGAAATTTATTTTTTATTGGTAAATTAGAACATGTATATTAAGTGTTTGATGCCTTGTTTTGATACATGAGTGCTCAGAGTAACTATAAAGCAATGATACAGGAGTTTATTACAGAACATTCACAGTCTTGTCCTCTAGCTTTCTGAAGTAAATGGTACTTCATATTGTCTGTATTTGCCCTGCTATGGACTGGCACACCATGGCCTCTTGCTCCTTTGTCAGTGTCACTTACTCCTCGTTGATTAACCTCCCTCCACCCTTCTTTTCTTCGCTCTCTCCAGCCTCTGCTTCCTATATTCTACACTCACATGCTGAGGTTTCAACCATAAAAATATATTTACTTAGTATTAGAAGATTTTTTTTGTGAAGGCAAGATCACGGACTTTGGGTAAACCAACCATTCCTTCTTAGATTTTAAATTCCAGATATTGACTCTGATTTTAATGACATGTATGCTTGCTGAATATGTTTTTGCTATGGTAGCATTTCTATCAAGTATGTATAGGTAAATACTTTGTTTAGTAATTTATATGAACCTAGTTGCTGCTTTTGAAATCTGTCTCTCCATATACCACCGCCATCAATAAAAATTGTAAATAGTGGATACTTCAGCAACAAAAAAAATATGAATTTTAAGTGTAGTACTTCTGCCATAGTAGTTCCTGTCAATAGGAGCATATATTATATTGTGTGATGTGCTTTGCTCAGAAGCCCTCCCCCCACAGAGTGCAGTACGCACTCTAGAACCTGTAGCGATATGTGTTTAGGAATATTTTTATTGTGATTTTAAAATAATTTCTTATATTTTAGTAATACATTGGGATTTAGAATGTCAAAAGTAACACTGATATATTCTGAATTATTTTTAAACATAATATCTGAGTAAATACTTTATCTGTTGAACATTTCATCTCTCTCTGAAAACCAAGAAAATAATGCTATTAAAAGATTAAGCAATAACTCTTAGGAATAACACTCATAAGTCACCTCAATGCCCCGTCAAAGACACAGACTGGCAGAACAGATCAAGAAAGAAAACCCAACATCATGCAGTGTACTAGAAACATATTGAATTTGAAAAAATGTAGATTAAAATTCAAAGGAGAGGAAGCAACATTCTGTGCAGTGAGTACCTGGAAAAAAGCAGGAGGTGCTGTCCTAATTTCAGACAAAGTAGATTTCAACCTAAGACTGATCAGAAGATCAAAATTAAAGTGAGGAAATTATAGAAACATTCAAAGATTTTTCCTAGCCTGGAACACTGCCCTGGAATTGGGGCAGGAAACATTGTAACCATTTTATCTTATACAGCCTGAGTCATTTTGATTTGAACATCATGAGTGACTAAAAAAATAAATTACATAATAATAATTAATTAAAACATGTTTATCTTGCTTATTTTATAATTGCTTTTACATAGCATATGTTTAGTAGTAAATTAATTATAATTTATGTATTATGAATAAAAGATTAATTCATATAATGAAGTAGATTATTAGAATACATTAAATGAAAGTTGAATAAAATAAATCAATGTAATTATTATGAAATCCTCATCAAATATATAGATAAGAATGTAAATATATGTATGAATACAAATACATTTCACGGAACCAAAAAATTGTTTAGATTGTCCTGGTGTATTTAATCATTTATAAGTAAGGAAATTAACACTGCCTACTTCCCAAGCTGCTCTGAGGGGTTCATAAAGCAGCATGTCAGAATCACAGCACAGTACCAGACACATCATCTTTTCTGAATAAATAGTTGTTATAATGAGTTTTACTGAGTTTAAACATGTACTACTTTAAAGTATAACCACTTAATTCAGTTCATATTTCTTGTTCACTGACGGTTCTTCGTCTGAAGTAGTTATCTCCTACTCCCTTTGAGCTTTTGCTAAAAATATCTTTCAGGAGTGTATAACATGTTTATTAATTTTTTTCTTTTCAGTACAGGGAATAGAACTCAGAGCCTTAGCACTTTCCAGGCAGGCACTGGACTGCTGAACTACATTCATAGTGCTATTACATGTTAACATGTTTCTAGATAGAAAAATATGTTTAAGGGTTCTAATGATTTTGTGGAGCTTTGTTAATAAAAACTACATTATATTATCCTAAGGAACTCCTTGTGGTATCACAGTATATAAGCATTAGACATACCTGGCTTAAAACAGAAGCTCTGATATTTAAAGGTTTCCTGCCCAACGTGTTAGAACCTAAAGGGTGAAAGCCAAGAGGAATTTTCCTGTCTATTATTCACAATATATGATTCCATAGTGCCTCACCAGTCAAAGAATCCTGAAACTGTACAATGTGTTAGTGAAAGAAATGGAAACTGACTCCAGGGAAAGCTAGGTGTGAACTCTACTTCTCACCTTCCACTGTCAATTGAGTCTTTAAGATTGTGATAATTAATCTCAAATAGTTGTGAGGACTGAATGATATAGATATCTCCATATTTTTAAATCTTAAAATATTGGCCACCGTACTGAAGCTGGTGAGATGTGACCTCTGCTCCCAAGCTGAGATTCCTGAAAGGGTACTCACTATGGAAATGAGCACTGTGCCTGGAAAGGTACACAGGGTCCAGACAAGACACCTCAGTGGCCCTATGTGTAGGAAGGGGAATTCTCAGAGAAACGGCTGTAGCTAAAGAGAAAATACTGTATTACAACAAAAAACGAAAGAGGCACAACTTATGTTCTTTCCCTTATTTAAACTGCATTCATGAAAGACATCAAAATTTAAGTCTATACACATCAGTGAAATTCACTATATAATTCGTTTGCAGGAAAATTGCTTGGCTATGTAGAGAATTAACTCTATTAGCTATAAATCCCTCAAATTTTAGAATTTGTCCTATGAAGACATTTTGTGACCAATCCACAACTGTATATGGAATTTGAATAACTCATTTTGAGAAAATTTGTGCACATGTATCTGTCTCTATTTTTTAAAATATTACTCAATTTAAGAAGTAACTGATATGTGTAAAAAAGAGTCATATACAATTCTTGTTTACATAGTGGTATATAGACTTGACAAGATTCACCATAACAGAGATAACTTTTATGATAATTGAAACTAGATATCATTAACAAGTATAACTGAGTTCTTTTACAATAAATGTAATGTGTGTTCATTAAATTTCTACAATTTTTATTCTTATTTTGAAATCTATATTTATTCATCCTATTTACCAGTATCTATAATAAACATAGATGAGGACAGAAGAATGAATGCATAGAGGACAGAAGAATGAATGAGAAAAAAATCAGTATAAATATTGATTTCATTTCAATTTATAATGTGACTACTAAGCAACTTCATTTTATATCAGAATATATTGTTATTTCTGAATTCAAAGTTAGTTACTTTTTATCATTGGTGGGTGACACTATCCAAATGTTAATGAATGTTAGCAACAAAAAATATATATTTTTAAGGAAAAGTAAGAAACTTATTCAATGCAGGAATTGAAAAATGTGTATAAGATTTTTAAAAAGCAAAATTAAACTAAGAGAAATTTTATAAAAATTCCCTGAAATTCAACTGTAATTAATGTTAAACTATATTTTGTAGCTCATTACATTTATTTTCTATTGTACTGATCACACTTAGCAGTTTACTGCCATGTAAATATTCTTCTTGAACAGATAATTAGGGGAAATTGTAATGGACATTCAAGTATAATTTCTAAATATATACTAGTTTTTCCTATTGTTTACCAGAAAAAAATTACTTTTGGTTTCTCTATAATTTATTATTTTAAGAGATATTTGAAACTAAATATTAAAGTTTTGAAATGAAATTAAGTTTTCATAATTCTGAATGGCAGTCATATAAAAATAATATGCCAAATTTCCTAATTAGGTATGTTAATGTCTAAGAAATGTATACTAAAAACTGATTAATCAGATCCCTCCACTTTTCTCTTAATCTACTACTCTTATTCAGTTTTCATGCCACCTGGAGACTGGGCTTTGACTTATTGTCCTTTGTTGTTGCTATTTTTCTTGTGTCACAAAAAGGGAAAGATTTTAATTCTGTGATTTTGGAGTGGTACCTCTATAGCAACAGATCTAAAAGGTACTACACTGGTCTAATTTCCCCAAATATTCATGTTGACCCACTGAATCCTGAGCTGGGACTACTGTGCATTTTGCATCTTGGACACATCTCAGTCCGTGGATAAGGTTGAGGATGTCTGAGTTACTTTATTTAGCTCACAGTTTGTAAAAGTTTCAATTCATCATTTGCTCCAAGGCAGCCTGGCATGGCAGACACACACTGCAGAGAAGAAACAGTTCATGGTGGGCAGAATATGGTAAAGCAAGCAAGAGATGACCACAATTCTTTCTTCCTCTTCTATTGTATCCAGGCTCCTTAGGATGAGAAGCACTCAAATCCTTAATTGATCCTAGCATCGCACCATGACTCAACCTCAGAGTCATACTCCAGATCTCACCATTTCTGAAAAAGCCCAGTTTATGACTGTATGAAGGTTTGGGGGACATTTAGACACCAAACCGTAGCAGAGGACATGGCCTACAAGCATGAATCCTGATTGAACCAGTACCCAGGCATTCAGACATTCAAAATGTCAGTGGGAAATGCATCCAGACCAACAGTCAAACTTAAGCTTATTGTTAAATCAAAATAGATGGAAAGAGTGTGAGACTGTTGATGGGAGTCATTACTTGACTAAATACAAAGGAAATATACCATAATTGGAAAATGGCTTTTAAAAAAAAACTAGGGGTCACAGTCACAATCACAAAGAGTCACCTTGCCCTGAAGGAGATTTCAGACCAGTAGAAATGATAGAAACACAGTTTCTTTGGACAGTACATTAAGCACAATAATAAAAAGAAAAACAAGTTGAAGATGAGAAGATGCCTAGATCCAAAGAAAACTTTTTCTTTGCCTATTTTACTCTACTTTGCTACTATATTATTAGAATACTGAATGAATGTATGGATATTAAATGAATTTAAATGAATGGTTTAAAGATATTTCTTCCCCAATAATCTCTCATTGAGTACTTTTTAGAAAGGGAGTAAGTCAGACTCCCTCTATCCAGTCCTTTAGTGTTTGTTAAACTTCCCTTGAACCAGTAATTTACAAATTAAAGTATTTGTTTTATCCAGTGGCTAGGAAAAGATCACACTTTCCTATAGAACTTGTATTCTGTTCATTTTCTGTATCTGATAGGGCTTACATAATAAATCCCTAAATGAAGTCAGTTTTACTCCTCAATCAATTCAGTTACTTCTCCAGAAAAAAAAAAAAATTGGAGTGAAATCCAGGATAGGTTTTAGTGCTGAGGAACCCCTGGGTTGCAGCCATCAAGACATACCAAATCTTTCCAAGACCTGTCGGGGTGGGGAAACAGGCTAAGGAGAAAATATCGGGAATGTATTTTTGCTTATGGAATCTGTCGTCCCAAACACCCAGACAAACTATGGTCTTTAGAATAATATAGGGACATTTCCATTTTCAACCAAATACAGTGCACAAAAGAGTTTGTACTGTACATAACTCTGCCGGCTGGGTCTGCAGGACAGCAATGCCTTTTTTTCTTTATCTGTGTTCCTTTCCATCTTCTTATTGTCCCTATGGTATTTTTTTGAGAATAGGTTTTTTGTTGCTGTTGTTCTTCTCCTTTTTTGTGGAGTCTGAAAAAGGATGAAACTTTGCCAATATCTAAGCCTGTGGCTATTCAACAGCCCGTGACTGTGGACTCAGCTCCTGCTCCAGGCATTAGAAAACTGTGGGGGAGAATTCATGAGGCAAAATTTGCTGGAGGACAGATTATGAAACAATATACAAAGGAAAACTGTCCTTCTTGCTCCCTGATGCACAAAGTATGGGGGAGTCTCTGTTGGATTCAATCTGCCCTGAACCACTGTATAATTATTTTCTATTCTCATAGTGTTCACATTCAAGTCAGAGTAAGATAAATTTGATTCTCCTTTTCACTTTCAAAGGACTTTGTTTCTTTAGATGGTCTTTATGTTTCTCTCCCCCTTCTCTCTTTCTCTTTCTCTCTCCTCTTTCTTTTTTCTTTCTTCTCTCTCCCTCTCTCTCTCTCTCTCTCCACTAAAATGAAAAGAGTGATATTTGCTTAAGGTATAAATTATCAGTGTGTATAGGGGGAGAAAGGACAAACTGAGATGCAGACTGTCTTGTCCTTTAAATGTTTTCAATTTTATTTCCATGTAACTAACTTGCTTCTACGTATGGATTCTAAAATAAAACTATGTGTTATGGTTCTCTATAGGATAGTTCCCTCTCATCCATAGTATCACATTTTGTGTTTTGATTGGAAGGCACAGAATGGAAAATTTCAAAAAGACGATCTATAAATTTTAAGTTGCGTATTATTCTGAGTAGCATGCTGGAAACACTCAGTGGCCTACCCATTGCCTCTGCAGGCATGAATCATCACTTTGTCCCTTCTATTCATGTTGTATATGCTACCTGCACACTACTTACTTAATAGACATCTCATTTATCAGATAGCCGGCTGTGATATCATAGTGCTTGTGATATGAAATGCTATGATAGCAAGTATGCTTACATAGTAAACTATGTCAAAAAGCCAGTGTAATTCACCTCACTGCAGTTATGACAGTGGCATTGGTCACAAGAAGAAGGGTGAATATATTGCAATAAGCTGTTTTGAGAGAGAAGGATACCATACACACATACATTTGGTTAGAGTATATCATTATAGCTGTTCTATTTTAGTTGTAGTTATTTTTTTATGGTGCTTTGTTTATAAATTGCATTCTTTCATTGTGATGTATCTATTTCAAGGCAGTATATACAAGGTCATTGTAATCAGTAGTTTCAAGCATTTGCTGGTATCTTGGAATGTATTCCTTACTGATGAGATGGGAAACTACTGTATTCTAAAATTAATTTTAAAACAATGAAAGAATAAAAGCTTGATACATATTGCCAAGTCATAAAATATCTATTTTTACATTTTTTTGAGGGATGGAAAAACATAAAAAAGGCTTTATTGTATTAAAACTATTACAGTAAATATTTAAGATTTCAGTGAGTTCAAAATATGAATTTATAATAAATTTTGAGGAAAATGATATGCATGAATGAAGTTTTGAAATAATTGTTCCTTTGATGTTTATCTTAGGAATAAATAAATGGTGAGTTGTGCTTCACAGAAATATTTGAAAGGATAATATTTGATACTGTCTATAAAATAAGAATTATTCTATATTGCATATAAGAGTGAACCTAGAGGCTTTAATTAAAAGAATGTATTAATAAATACTTTCTTAGAAAAATATTCTTAAAAAGAATGTGCCAATATTATGTTATTTTCCTAATCCAAGAAATTAGCATTGTATATTGTAATGCTTGCTTTAGTCCATCTAAGATATTAAATTAGCAAATTTGTGACTAAATGTAAACTTTCATGACACAACTGAAAAGTGATATCTTTTTCATCATTCAGGCAAGAAATTAAACTTGTAAAAGTAAGCAATAGATATACATTTAAATTACATTGTTTAGTAACTAAAATTTAAATGTTTTCTCACCTTTATTTTTATCTTTCTAAAGTAAAGATCATTTCTTACTAGGAATTTTCACTCTCAGGAATAATTGTGTTCATAAACATCTTCACTCTCACTATGGCACTTAGAATTTATAGGTTATAATTTTTACTAAGGAAAATTCCAGGTATCTAAATTATGTGTATCCAGATACAGTGGGCAAAATATTACTAAAATAATGATCCAAATACAAGGAAAAGATAATTCAACTTGTCTATGTATTATTTCCTACACTGTCTGCATTGCAAATACATGGTATAACTTGATGTTTGCAGATTGCTTTTGTTTATTAAATGAATGAAATAAATGCTTAAATTTTCCTCTTAATTCACATAGAAGAGACTAAGTAAAGGCAACACTCCCAATTAGACTGTCATTGTTGGATTTTAAAGTTGGTAATTTGCAAGACTAACGTCAGTTGTTGTACCTGCGTGTGCGTGTGCATTTGCATATGCACTAACATATTTTAATTCAGGGAATTTATTATGGCTGTTCACCTGTGTTGACAGTGTTTAAATATCTGCACAGATGGATCATCAGGCCGACTGCAGATGGTTTATTTGAATTGCATGTTTGGATCATTAGTGTGGTGTATAAACTTTAGGTCCATAATTCTTCTATAGAATGTATGAATATTTATAGGGATAAATTTAGTTCTTTCCTCAATCTGTCACATTCTGGTGATCATTTTAATATTACTGCACTCAAAGATCAATAAATAATCATGCTTTACATATTCTATATCTTTAATTATGCAGATGGGAATACAGTATTCAGCTTATTTAAATATTAAGATGGATTTTATATGATAGATATTCTTTAAGAAAAGGGTTTATTTTAAAATTTAGGTTGTAAAAGTGAAGTTGATATTGATATTATTCTTCTTCTAAAGTAATCTTGTTAAGCTTTGCCAACATAATTAAATCTTTCTATATCTCTAATAATACTTTGAATTTATTTAAAACTTATAACTCACGAGGAAAACATTTTAATTTTCCCTTCAGACATCCTTTTGGAAAAGTAATTTAGGAAAATATCTACATTTATATCTTTGCATAAATGGCACTAACATGGTTTATTGCCAACCTGTTCAGGCAATATAAGGCATTTTTAAATTAATATAATTTTCTCAGATTACACATTGAGCAGTTCTATGCAATAAAGGCATGTTAATGCTTTTTTATAAATATCTACTATTCTTTACCATAAAATACTGAATCATGGGGAAGCTAACATACTTTAAAATAGTTGGAAAAAAGCTATTGCATATGTATTACAGAATATAAAGTTATTAGAGAACCATATATTTGGAAGAGAGAGGATAGAGTGAAAAAAATGTATGCAATGGTCTTTAATCCTTTCTTTGTAAGGGTCAGCTATACAAGCAAAGAGTCATATCACTGGCCTATATCTTGAGTTATGGATGTGCTCTCTGTTGGTATACATCAGCTTTGTAATTGTCATGGTTTGTGTCTAGATGTCCCCCAAAGCTTCATGCAGTCATGGTGGTAGGCTTCTAGAAGTTTGTGACCTATTCATGGTCCAATGCTGGGATTATGGGTGTGAGTGCTACACCAACCTAGGGCGGGTGTAAGCCTACGTACAAAATAAGGCACAGAAAGAGTCTTCTCTTACACTGTTCCCTTTTTGCTCTTGTTGCTTTTAGTATCTGCTGCTCTATGTAATCTTGCTCTTTTGCCACGCCACGCTGCCTTGCACTCAGATGATTATGGACTAACACCTCCACAAGCTATGTGTTAAATAAACTTTTCTTTCCCTAAATTAGGGTGTGGGGTATTTTACCTCAGCAAGAGAAAAGTAACCAATACAATATTACTGATTATTTCTTAAGACACTTTTTGACTCAAAAAACGGTCAGCACAGAACAAAGATGTTCTCACTTCCATCTGATAACCAAGAAAACAATTGTGAGCTAGTACCATTGAATAGTTGCAAGCACAACTTTTAGACACATATAGGTTAGGTTGTAATTTCTGATTTGCTAGTTACCAGGAAAATCTTTCTTCTGTTATCTGATATTAAGGTTGATGGTTTTAAGTCTTATTTAATAAGAACATAATTAAAAGTGAATATTATTTATTGCAGATTTTGCTGACAAATGATGTATGTTGTAGTATTGTTCCTATACTTTATCCTAATGTTATTCATGCCATCTAAAGGTAGATGGAAGAATAAATAATACACATTCAGAGTAAGAATGGATTTCTGCTATGGTACCTTGCGTGTTACTTTTGTAAAGTTGTTTTTTAAAAAACTTTCTATTGGAAAAGACTGCAAATCAACTCAGAGTAAAGGGGAAGAAAATACTCAAATGAAACATGATACAAAGTATGGTGTAAGCACTCCAGGAATCCCAGAACGCCTGAGAAAGCACCGAGTTGACTCATATTAACTGTGTGGCACCTCAGGAACTCAAGTTATGCCTATGTCAGCTCTTAATTAGTGCAGCTTCACACTGAGAAGGAGATTTAAAAACAATAGGATATCATTAGTGGACATTCATAGTACAATATTTTGCCAACCAACCAAATGTCTGTTTATGAGCCATCCACAGGATCCCACTAAAAAAGAAAGCATTTTCTTATCTCCATTAGTATTTTGTGAAGTAAAACTTTGAGCACAAAGATGACGTTATAAAAAGAAGTGGAGGGAAATGCACACACGAGGATGCACACACACACACACACACACACACACCCCTATTTATTGATGGATATGTAATTGTTGGTAAGCCTGACAGTGTAGTGCATACAGTCAATGCCAAGATTTGAGAATCTTTCCCTGCAATTAGCAATTTGGAGAATTCTAACCATCTTGACTAAAAAGGTAAGAATTTTAATATGGCCATATCTTTGATTTGGAATGATTTTAGATCCTTTTTCAAGAGATATTTTAAACTCAATGACTTAAAAATTAAAGACCAAGTGTCTGAAAGCAATCCCTCTAGAAGTAGTGCAATGCCTGATAGCTGAAGTCACTTATTGTTTTACAGGTATATGCATTCATTTTTTAAATTCCCATTTTCAACACTGCTGATACAGGAAAAGGAAAGTGTTGCTTGCAATGGGGTCTGCATATGTGTTTGTAATAGGAGCTGTGCAGACCATTGCATATGCAGGTGCTGCTAATTGTGAACTAAGGTATCATTCCTCTACTCAGTGGGTTGTGTATAAA
>PVJX010023027.1:0-29794 GCA_004027295.1 Dolichotis patagonum | reverse complement strand
TCACTTCACTGCTGCACAGAACCTTCCAGCTGTGCCAACAGCCACGCATCACCTGACTTCTGACCTTGATGGCACTTTTCAAGGACAGTCGGGGGTTCCCAGGGGGGCGGAAGCCTCGGTCAGAGTGTGGCAGCCCCAGGACACAGTCCTCGTCACCTCCCCTCTGCCCACCTGGTTTGTGTCCTGGCCTGAGCTTTCGTTGCCCTGGCCCCTGGGTGCCTTAGATTTGGGAGATGCCACCTGGAAATTTTAACTGCATTGCGTTATTACTCCCAGCACTGCCGTCACCAAGGCCGCTGCCGTTCTCACATCCCAAGTGCCCACTGCGTGTCAGGGGCTACACTGCCGCCCATGCCCCAGACCCTCCTGGACCCCTGGGGTTGGGATCACACCTTTTCTAAATGAGGAAACTGAGGTCCGGGGAGGGGAAGGCAGGTGAGCCTCACTGGGAGAAAGCAGGACGTCTCCCCCGGGTCTGTGGGTCTCCCCCACGTGGCCACCTCCCTTCCGCCCATCTCATAGATGGGGTGCTGCTGTGGCCAGGTGGGAGCTGGAGCAGACACCAGGGCCCCATGGGCAGCACCCACCTTGCCTAGGGCTTCCGGTTTCATTGACTCCATCTCCTTGTTCTTCCCAGGAGTGAGCCCATGGGTGACAGCCGGGCACTGGTGTTCTCAGGGCTGGAGGCAAACGAGGCCCAGCAGGAAAGGCGGCCCCCTGGACACCCTCCTGGGGCTCAAGGCTGGGCCACAGTGGTGAAGCCACCCCTCTCTCTCCTCTCAGCCACAGCTCTGAAGGAGGCCCACATCACAGACAGGACCACAGGAGCCCAGGCCCTGCCACGTAGGAGGCAGGGCCACCCTGCTGGCTGCCTGGCGCCTCCCGCCTGTTCTAGAGTCTGAGGCCAGCAGCGGGTTCCCTCCTGAGAAACGGGGGCCCTATCACAGTCCTGTGAGGATCTTAATGCAAGGAGCTGCTCTCAGGGACTCGACGGGAGCTGCAGGTCCCCTTAACTCATCACTTGCAGTTCATCCTTCAGGCACAGGCCGTCACCCACAGGACAGAAGGGAAAACTGAGGCCAGGAGATTTATGATTGGTGCCTGCCGCTGGGCCGACACTGGTGCATGCATGGGTCTAGTGTGGGGTGGGTGCAGGGGACTCACCGACCACCATGATGTTGAACTCAAAGCCCTGCTTCATGGCCTTCCTGCGCATCTGCTCCAGGATGGAGTCAATCCCCACGTAGCCGAAGTCTGCAGGGGGCTTCTCATTCCGTGGTGTGGGTGCCGGCTTGAGCATGGCGTCTCTGGGGGCGTCAGCCATGTCACCCACACAGCCAGGAGCTGCCTCGGTGGCTGCGGAGGAAGAACAGAGGTGTCAGGTTAGATAGGGTCCAACCATCAGGTCCATTCTTCAGGCTGCAGGTAGAGAAACTGAGGCACGGGTTAGCAATCTGCTGCAAGACCCCTGCAGAAGGGCCCTGATGGAAGCCATTCACCATGACAACATCCAACAGGCCACTGTCCTGAAGCCACACTCTGCTCCAGCTCCAAGACCCAAGCTAGCTCTCAGTGGCTGTCACTCTCCCCAGGGTGCGCACTCTGTCTCATCTCCCCTGGGCCCCTGCATTCCCCACTCAGCGCCCAGACTCAAGAGAAGCTGCAGCCACTGCTATGTCTGAGAGCCTCGGGGTCCCTCCTGATCCAGCAGGAGGGACAGGCTCTGCCTTCTGCAGGAGGGGCCAGGCTGCACCATCTGTCCTGTCCTCGTGGAGGTGTCCACTTCCAGGCACGGCCCTGGCACAGGGCAGGCTAGGGCCCTTGTGACCACCCAGGTAACATCCAGCCCATATGTCCCTCCTACAGGCAATGCTCACAAGGGTCCTCAGCCAGGCAATGAGGCTGAACTTGAAATAACACTAGCTTCCAAGCAGCTGCAGGAGGCTCCACGCACCCAGCTCTGAGGCCAGGCGGGGTCTGCACGGCCACAGGGTGCTCACCAGGGGCTGGTTGCAGTGCACACTCCACAGCGCCCGTGCACCACCTGGAACATCTCAGGTGTGAGGTGCCATCTTGTACCTCCTGCCTGAGCTGCCCTGCCGCTGGCTCCCGTCCTCCACCAGCCCGGGTGGCCTCTTCTCACCTGCCTGCTTCCAGATACACTCTGAGCTCAAGGAAGACACTACTCAGTCTGATGCAGCCTCCTCACCCCTTGGGCCACTCCAGCCAGCCCGGAGGAGGGAGGAAGGTGGTGGCTGCTTCCCCAGGACAGCAGGGGCACTAGGCTTCATCTGCCTCCCCTTGGACAGTGAACAGAGCTGGGCAGATCCCAAGGTGATGAGCACAACCCCACCACCAGGCCGGTAGCTGCCTTCAAAGTGAACTGGCGCCGGGCTCTGGGCTCCAGGCTCCAGGCTTCAGGCTCCAGGCTCCAAACACCCTGACCCCGCCAGCAAAGCAGCAGGAGGGCGGGCTTCCCGGCTGGCAGGCTTAGGGCTCACCACTTCCTGGGGAAATACCCGTCTCCATGACTTGACCCGCTGGGCTGAGCCCCCACATCTCCGAGCACCTCCGGCATTTCTGTGGCTCTTTGTTCTACTTACTGGAGTGGCCAGCAGGAGCTGAGGCTGGTGGGCCAGCAGCTCCCCTCCGATCCCTCCCCAAGCCGCGCAGGGGGACATGCAGGATGTGGGTGGGTGTTCCTCATCCAAGGGGCTCTCCATCAACTGTTCCCCTCCCTTACACCCTCTCCAAGGCACCATAATTTCTTACTTCAAGGACTTGGGGGAACAGTGAGCCAACAGCAGGCATCTGACAATGCCAAGCATTGCCAAGGGGGTACACAAATCTCCATTCCCACACAGCATCATGACAAAAGGCAGCCTGCCCATTCCTGATCTGGGCAGGTCCCCCAAAACTTCAGAGCAGGGCTTCTGTCCCGCTCAGCCATACTCTCTGGGCTCCCAGTGCTTCAAATAAACAAAGACACTGCTGCATGTGCCCCAGAACCTGTGGCTCAGGGTGCTTCCTGGAGACAGTGTGGGGCCTGCTTCTTGGGGCAGCAGTTTAGCTCTCTGCCACGTGACTGAAAATCGCTTCCATCTGTCTGTGTCTAGGAGCCATTTTTCACGGGCCCGGGCCAGCACCTCCAGCCCCCGCACCCCTCCCTCTGCATCTTCCCCTTTCCCGGGAGGAGAAGGCTGCCCCCGAACTCTCTCTCACCGCCAAGGCCTGGGACAGGAAGGGACCTCAGGCTCCAGCTGGGGCCCGCCACGGGCTTCAACGCTCAATGCAGAAACTCAAACCAAACCAAACTTCCTGCCCACCAAGGCCCCTGCTTGAGAAATCATAATAAAAACACAGGGGAGCCCCTTCCTTCTTGGTCACGTGGGGAAGTTTCTGCTGCCAGTCGCTGCTCGGAGGAGGTGTCGTCTCCGGAACCCTGATTCTTCCTCCTCCCTGGTCAGGTGGTGAGTTCGGGGGCCCATCTTCAGGAGCTCATCGGAATAGCAGGGACCCCATCCATGGACATGTGAACTGAACCCTTGCTCTCCATGGGAAGCCACCAGTGGTCTTCCTGGTCCCCAGGCGCTGGAGCCAGCAGGCAGGGATGGTAGAGCACCTCCTCCCTCACCTGGGCTGGTGGACAGGGCCTGGGCCACAGGCCACCGGTGCCCTTTAGAATCGCGGTAATGGACCACCCTGACCATTTCTCCATGCAGTTCAGTTGTGTGGAGAATATTAGACACTGCACAACCTGCCTTGAGAACGCCTCATTTGAAATAACGCAACACCGCCCCCATTTACCAACACCCCAGTTTCTGCCCAGCCTGGGGAAACCCCACCCTACTGGCTACCCCTCTGAACTGATGACTCCAGGGATGGAGCATGAAGTGAATCCCAGGGCATCTGCCGTGTGGAACTGGTTCATCACATCCTCAAGGTTCACCCTGGCGTGGCAAGTGTGTTGAAATTCCTTTTGGAAGGCTGAGCCTCAGGCCTGGAATGCACATGCTGTGTCACAGTGATCCGTTCATCTGTCACAGACACGGCCTGCTCCTACCTACGCACAACTACTGCCTGTGTGGGCGTGGACCGCTCCAGGACCTGCTCCGGGGTCTGTAGGACACACTCAGAAGTGAGCTGCTATGGCACATAGCAGCTGTCATTTTATTTTGCAGGAACTGCCATAGCCATGGCTACAGTGCCATGTGAGGAGCTGGATTTGTAATTCAATTTTATCAAGTTTAAATATTACATGTGCCAAATTCTAGTCCAATCTGCTTTTCACAGGGGAAAAATGGTCCACAGAGTGAATTTTCCCCCTTCCTGATTTTGTCAGGCCTAAAATGCCAGTTGCTTCTGTGACATCTGGTTTGTGACTGTGTTCCCCACGAAGTACAGCTCTGGGCCTGGGAATAGCTACGTTTCCAACTTCACATCTAACTCTTTGGAGCCCAAGGTGGTGGCCTGCTCAAGGGTACCCCAGGCTCTAACCCAATGAAGAATACAAAGTATCTTTTGAAAAGTCCTTTAACAGACACATGTAACAACAGAACATGGTCAATGGGTGCAGTGGAATCTCAGCTATAAAAAGGCACAAAGCACTGACTCATGCTGTAACACAGGCAAACTCTGAAAACAAAAACCTTATGCCAAGTGAAAGAAGCCAGGCACGGAAGGCCATGCATGGAACATGTGAATCCGAGGATACAAAGAGCTCAGAACTGACAAACCCAGAGACAGAAAGCAAATCAATGCTTGCCAGGGGCTGGGGGCGGGGACGATCTGATGGGTGTAGAGTCTCCTTTTAGGGGGACAAAAGTGCTCTGGAGTTGGATCCAGGAGATTGTCCCACAACACTGAACGGATGCCATCCGGCCCCACTCTTCTGCATGAAGTGGGGAGGGAAGGAGGGAAGACAGACAGGCACACATGTCTAGCTGGGCCCTGGATCCCAACAGCCGCTGTACATCTTGGACAGAGGACAGCTAGGGCCAGATGCCTACCCCCAGGCCTGAGGTCCCGCAGGCGCTGCCAGACCGTGTCTCCCAGCAAGCGGATGGCAACCAGCTGGAGGCCCCGGGGGGTTCCCATCCGAACCCAGGTCCACCTGCCACTTCTCATACCCCAGCACCTGTTGCACTGCCTTTTCTCCCTTCTCCGCCCAACTCTGGGTCCAACCTGGAAGAAGAGGGGCTGTGACCACAAAGTCTCAGGCCAGCACCATCTGCAGGCTTCCCCCCCGCAACTTCAGAGCCTACCAAGTGTGACAGAATCAGATCAAGATTACTGTGCATGGCTTGCTGGCACACGGCAATAGCCACATGTCTCACAGCCTGCCTCCCGGAGAGCAGGCAGCTACAGGGGCGCCCACACCTCTTCACAAGGCCGAGGGAGAGGGTTTTGCACAGTGGCCTGGAAACCAGCCTCCCCACCCCTCCCTTCTGGTCACACTACTCTGTATCCCGGGAGCATCCCCAAACACCCACACCATCTCTCCTCACCCACATAGTCCTTTTCACAAAGTGATGGCCTCATTGGCCAAGTGCAAAGGGAGCTCTGCTCTCGCCTCCAGGGGCAGCCATGCGGTACCGTGTGTCTGCCGGGCCTGCACCCCCAGGACAAAGCTCTCTGGGCAAACTCAAAAGCATTCCCCTTATCTCACCCCAACACAATCCATGCCCATTTCTTAAAACCCAAGATGGCAACATCATCGCCCGTACATGCCCTGCTTAATCACAACCAGCGTCACCAAGTGAAAAGCAAGACCAGCTCACAGCCCTGCAGTCACTATGGATGCAGAGAGGACCACAGCTGCAGGCCCAGGGCCGCTACCTCCGCCTGCAGCTCCATAGCCACCAACAGGCACCCTGAAAGCACTGGAGGCTGTGATTGGGACATCAGGTCCTATAACCATCAGCTGCTTCCCTGCAAGGGGCTCCGTATAATTGACTGAGGCCCCAGGACAAGGATGGGAGTGAGAAGAGCAACCGGAGCTGCTCCTGCCTCCTCTCCTACCTCTCTGGGTCCTGCAAAGTCCCCGGAGCCCCAGCTAAAGCACAGCAGAGTCCTATCTGCTCAGATTCATCTGTCCTCACGGTCCCTGTGCCCCGCCCCGTAACTGATTAAGGGTGTGTGGGGTTCCTCCTACCAGGCCTCCCACATGCCATTCCCAGAGCTCAGCTCCATTCTGCCGGGTTGCATGCAAGTCCCAGCAAAAGCCTGCTGAATGAACAAAGCAAGGGACGGTGGTGCAGATGGCTGCAGCCAGCACACCCTGGGCTCCCTCTGTGCCAGAAGTGTGGCCTTGAGCGGCTCCTGGGTGCTATCATCCCATTGCACAGACAGGGAACAGTCTCACTGTACTTTTCTTACTTATCAGCGTCACTGAACTGGTAAGTGGCAGAGCCAGGAACTGAACCCAGGAATGTGACCCCCACAGGGCCAATCCTGGAGTACCACATCCTTCCTGAAGCCAAAGCCCAAAAGTTGCCTCCAGCAGGTGTAAAGAGCTCACCCTGAGACCTGAGTCCCAGGCCCTCCCTAAACTGCTGACCCTACGTGGTGGGATAGAGAGGCACCCAGAGCCAGTGAGTTATTGGGATTCTTCCCAGGCTTCTCAGGGCAACTGGCATTTTGATGTCCATAATCTCTGAGAAAGGCTGGCCAGTCCCTTTGTCCTCAGCGCCAGCTCAGTGTGGGGTCACTGAATCCAGGGTCCTTGATAATCACCTGCAGTTCTCCAAGTGATGCTGACACACCAAGAAAAGGTAAAGCAGCTGTGGGGTGCCTGTCGGGAGGGACCCCCAGATGGACCCACACCCTGAAAACTCCACCCCCAGGAGGCTGTCAGGTGGAGCTGGCAAAACCCACCAAGATAGCAAAGATGTCCCTCTGCTTGTGGCACGACGAGTGGGCAGAGAGAAGAAAACAGAGGAGGAGGAAAGTGACCAGGGAAGCGATAGGCAGATAGGCCTGGGGACAGGCAATGCTGGGAATGGAGGCTGAAGGAGCAGCTACAAACAGTAAAGGCAGAAAATGGTCCTGGAGTCCTTGTAGACCAAATCCATGACACTGACTCATCAGACCCATTTTTACCAAGTAATA
This sequence comes from Dolichotis patagonum, assembly GCA_004027295.1. Taxonomy (NCBI): domain Eukaryota; kingdom Metazoa; phylum Chordata; class Mammalia; order Rodentia; family Caviidae; genus Dolichotis; species Dolichotis patagonum. Next base: position 22,684 of record PVJX010023027.1, on the reverse strand, counting down.
AACAAAACAATGGCTTTACAGGCTTGGTTCGGCTGAGGGGAGAGGGTGGCACCTAGGGCCATGAAGCTCACTCGTATCCGCTGAGACCTCAGGACAGCTCACTCCCGGGCAGGAGCTACGTTTGGCTCAGTGGCCCTGGGTTTCTGTGTGGCATAAACCTCTCTCAGAAGCAGACAAAGGCTACAGATTTTCCCAGAAAGGTAAGACAGGGAAAGACATGCAGAGATATATTTGGCTAATCTGAGGGACCAAAGGAACCCTAGATATATGGATCCCAATATTAAAAAATGACTTGGGACCATGAGAACTTGCGATTAAATCAGGTCCTTTCTGAATTACCTTCAGGAGATTGTTATCAACACTCAGGAAAGATGTTTCGGGTTCCACGCCTGGAGCTGGTTAAAGAGCCAGGGAAGGAGGTCCAACAGGCCGAGGGAGGGAGGCAAAGGGTGGGGGCTGTGGTCAGCAGTGGACAAGAAGCTCAGGGCCTGTGGGCTGGCGGGGGGCGGGGGAAAGGCCGCGATGGGGACGGGGTTGAAAGCAGGCTCTTTCATTCCTCTCTACTGCTTTTCAGTGTGCTAACCCTAACCCCTAACCCCTAACTTACCCAAGCGGCTGACCTCCTCCAAATGTTGTGGGGGACTTCCTGTTCTCTTCTAAAGATGGAAACACTGAATATGAATGTGCGAATTTTGCAAATGTGTGGGCAGGGATGGGACCGAATCACATTTTCAAACCACACCTGCTTCATCTAATTTGATAAGTAATTCCAAGTCGAATTACACTTCACACTTTTGTTCGGGCAGGAAGTGTCTCCTCAGGGTCTGGTTAAGAATGAGATGCCAGAAATCTGAGCTTTTTAGAAATCCAACACAATGCCTCCGCCTCTGCTTCTCCAGAGAAGGGATTTACAATCACGGAGAGCTGCATTTCTCTCCCAGTTGGAGCTCTTTCCCTTTTCTAGGAGGGGGTTTAAACCAAACTGCTCGGCTATGGTTTCCTGTGAGCTGTCTCCTGTGCCCCAAGTGAAGCCATAGAAGGGCTAAGATATCGCCTAACCACTTTCCCTCTGCAGGACCTGGAAAGGGCAGCATTCATTCAGGGGCCCAGGGTGCCCCAACGTAGGGGTGAGATTCCCACTTTCACTACCCGCCAGCACCGTCCCCCATTCCTCTCCCTGCCAAGCCCTTCCTCTATTGTCCCCAGGAATCTCAAGGAGCCCTGCGTCTCTGCCAACACCGTTTCAATCGGCCCCAGTTGGCAAAGGCTGATCTGGTCCAGGTCCAAGGCAGGCCCGCCCCTCCTCAAGAGGCCCTGTTCTGTTTCTCATCTGCAGCCCACCCCTCCAGCCCAGGCCTATTGAGACATCAATCTCTGGTCAGAGCAGGCTCCAACCTGCAAGCCCTCCTGCTTCACTTCCTCCAAAGCTGCGCAGAATCTCACTGCGCTGCGCCCCTCGGTAAGGTCACAGAGGAGCCCTCTGGCTTCCTGTGTGAGGGGGACCGACTCTGTGTTTCATCCGCCCCCTGGCCTGCCTGGGATCCTGCAGAGGCAGGATCGGGAAGGCCCTCCAGCCTCCTCCCACCCCAACAAGCCCGCAGCAGTAGCAGCTGCCACCCCAAAGTGCACGGGGACACCCAGCCCCCACCACCAGCTGAAGTGGCCACAGGACCACAGACTCTGTTCATTTTTGGCAAATGTCTGCAGAGTCACAAAAGTGAAAAAAAAAGCCACCCTCCCCTCCCCCCCAGATGGGTTTTAAACTGGCCATCTGTCATTGGGTGGAATTTCCTCTTATCAGGGATGTCCCCCGAGGGGAGGAGAACGGGGCTCGGGCCTCACTCTCCCCAGTCCTCTCCTATCAACAGGCTGTCAGCAGATGCTCACCAGAACCCAGAGGAAGGGTCCCCCAACCCATGAAGTCATCTGAAATAACAAGTAGACAAGGATCTGTAGGGTGCAGCGGGTGTCCCTGGGCTGAATCCCAGTAGAAAGCACCCTCCTCCCACAAGATACCCTGCAATTCTGTTCTGCTCTCATCAGCTCAGGCTGCCCAAAGCTGCCAGATGCCCCAGAGACTTCCGAGAAAGGCAGGGGGCAGCCAGGTGCACACTGCTGGGCCCTGAGTAGGAGCCTGGCTACGGAAGCCCTAAGGAAGGCAAAGGGCACCTCCCCTACACATCTGACTGAAGCAGAGGGTCCACCCATGAAGCGCCAGCTCGGGGCTGAGAGCTGGAGTAGGTTTTTCTCAGTCTCAGGAGACCAGGGTTGCAGAGGGGAGGCAATGAGCCGCCTCGGAGTCCCTGCAGCCTGGGGACCAGCAGGGCTGCTCTGTCTCAACTTCGAGGCAGGCAGCTCAGAATCGGGAGTACCGAGAGACTCTCATCCCATGGCACCCCATCCCCCTCTTCTCCAAGGGGAGCCTAGCAGCCAACTGGGATAAGAAAGGCCACGCAAAAGCTTATAATGCATCTCCAAGCGCACAACAACCCAGCACGTTCAAATCACCTCTGAAGTTGAAGATGGGGTAAAATGGATAGATGGATGAGTGAATGAATGGATAGGTAAATAGATGGATAGATGGGATGGAAGAGGGGATAGATGGATGCATAGACAGGGGAATGGGTAGAGAAAACGACGGATGGATGGGTAGATAAATGATTGGGTGGCCCATTCAAAGAAGCCCAGAAGCACTCACACTTTCCCTTTTACCTTGGGCTCTCTAAGGTAGACGGAATGCATGTGGACAGCTCCCTGGCCACCCCTGAGGTCAGGTACTTTGCCTGGCGGACACAGAAGCATGGCATGGCCCTTGCCTCCTGCACTGTGACATGAAGTTCACACACATCCGTGAGTTGGCAAATGTCAAAGCAGTCGGTCCTCCAAGAGCAAAGAGCACAGGGCTCACGGTACCCCCCAAGCCACAGGGAAGGTGCCCATACCCATCCAGCTTGTCCTTCCCCTCCCCAGCCTCCATTTGACCCCTGCTGTCTCTGACTATTCCCTCTCAGCCCCCCTGCCAGCTCCTCCTCCCCCGCTGCAACCAGGCCTGGCCCCTTGCGGGATACCTTCCTGACTGATGTCACCTTCCCCAGAGATCCCATGCCCCCTCCTCTGCCTCAGTTCTCACACCAGGGCCAGCCTGCAGGTCTAGGAGTCCATCACAGCTCAGCAGGAACATCCCAAGGCCCCACTGGGCCAGTCTCTCCACCCGCTGCTGCCCTGGTCCAGACAGCACGGACTGGACGTGCCCTGCTGACCTCTGAACCCCAGCTCCAGAGGCCCTCCTACCCCACCTCCCCTAGAGCACCCAGCACCTCCAGCCTCCAGCAATTACAGCTAGAACCAGGCACCATCCTGTCTCTCCCTGTCCATCCCCTCAAATCCATTCCTCCAGCCCCATGGCTCTCCACGGCCACCTACCTTGGCTACCACCAGGATTAACTGTCCTCACCCCGAACCAGAACCCGGAAGAGTGTTTGACACTTAAACTAACCTGATCCTTTCCTCTGCCTGGAACCTGGACCAGTGTCCACTGCTCCTGGGCCAGCACAGAACACTGAGTGACTCAGAGCGAGTACCTGAACCTCTGGGCCCTGTGTTCTTACCCACATGGGATACTCCTATGGGATAATCGCACCAAATGAGAGAACTGCATTTGTCTCATAATAATACGATGAGCATCACAGGCTGGGGTGTGGCTCTGTGGTGCAGCACTTGCGCAGCATGCACAAGGGCCTGGGTTCAATCCGCAACACCAAAGTAATAATAAAAATAAAATAATCATAAGGCTCCCTAGAGTCTTGCTGCTGGGAACATTCTCCCCACTGCCCTCCTGGGAGCTTCCCCTGGTCTTCCTGCTCAGTGTGTGACTGTGGGTCACCCTCCGCCTCCGCCAAGACCGGCGAGCTTCTGCTAGCTATCCGCTGTACAGTCAGCCGTGTATGAATCACCCACTGGGCTGCTGCAAGTGAATGAATGAATGGATGGATGGATACTGAATGGATGGATGAGTGGATGGACAGGCAGCTTGCTGCCCTCTCTTCTGCAGTAGTCTCTTCCTGTAGCACAGTGTTGGGGCATGGGGTGTGACGTCCCTGTCCAGCCTGCCCAGATGCTGCCTGCTCCCTTGCTGGCTCTAGGGGCTGGGGTGCTGGTCTGTGTCCTTTCCCACAGACCATTAACATTTCTGGCTTCCAGCATTCTGCCAGGGCAGTCAAGGCAAGGCGGAAGGAAGGAAGGGCTTCTCCTCCTTCCTGGGAGGCAGGCTGGGCATGTGCCAGGCTAAGGAAATGGAGAAGGGAACCGGGAGACAGAGCCTGAGGTGGTGCTACCCTAGCCCTTCCACCCTTCTGAGAGCGCCGGCCTGCAGGGTCTCCCTGGAGAACACGTGGCAGGGGCCTCCGAAACTCAGGCCCTGTTCTTGGTGTGGATGGTGAGCAGGCAGAGCACAAGGTCATCTGAGAGCGGCTGCAGTAAACCCAGCCTCCTGCACCACGAGCTTTTCTGGACCAGCACATACTAAGCGACCATAACATTCCGCTTGGGCTAGATGACAAGGAGAAGTAAACAGTGAGTTCGCCTTTGACGCAGAACACACATGTCCCTTCCCGGCAGTCCCGTTCTCTGAAGCTCTGCCTACAGATGTCCCTATCTGGAGCCTCAAGGGCCTTCTGCAAGAACAAGAAGTGAACCGTGTCCAGTCTGCTTCTTTAGCCTAAAAGAAGCAACACAATGCAGCTATTTCTGCAAGACAGAGCGCCAGCTGACTGAGGAGGCCTGCTTGGGGTGCATCCTGTGATCACCCCACACCCACCTCCCACCCTCAAGCCCATGTCAGTCCCCAGCCCTGCACCCTGACGCCACAGTTCTCTCTTGGATTCACCTGCTGCTGTCTTGCAGGTTATGGATAAACCCATAACTTTTCTATATGCCTGGACTGTGGGTGAATTCTCTTACTGCCCGTGGTTCCAGCCGGTCGCCAAAATGTCACTCAACACCAGCACCTGCCTCAGCGCCACAGTCACAATAAGCTGACCAGCAGAGCCCCAGCTCAGGCTCAGTAAAACCCCCAACTCTACAGGACTCTGGGCTCCACAGTGCTGGGCAGAGTACATCCGCACGGTGTACAAACTGCTAGTGTTTCCGGTGGTGCCCACGGCAGTCCTTAAGAATCTCCATCCAGGGGTAATTAGCGGTGCCTTCTGAGTGCAGACTGCAGCAACAGGAATGACAGTAATGACAGGTTTCTCTAAACAATCGCAGCAACAAAGGATATGGCTAAAGGCAGAGTCCAAGAAACTGCCACGGGGACTCCGCATGGCCCCCCACCCACTCCAACCTCCACCCCTCGGCCCCGGGCCGGTTTGACCTACCCTGGGATCCCGGTGGTGCCCTCCAAGGAACTGCTGGGCTTCCTCCAGTCTAAGTGGTGGTGCCTAGGTTTCGAAGGAAGCCAGCTCCAGAACCTAGAGGCCCAGAGGGTGGGAGCCTGGCTCTTCCCAAGCCCCTCCAGCGGCAGCTCCGGGAAGGAGCCACATTCATATGGTAATTTCTCCCGGACAAGGAGGACCCAGGAGGGGGAGGGGGTGACTGGCAGCCTCCTTGAGACCCTGCCCAGTGGGCCTTCCAAGCAGGCCCACGTGAGCTGTGTTCTCAAAGAGTAGACACAGGAAGGCAGCTTGCAAGGGCAGATAGATTGTGACACAGGGTAGCTGGTGGTGCCAGTTGTGGCGAAGGGGAGAGGGGTTCCACTAAGCACTGTCTGGTGATTGACTGATAGACTGATTATACTGCAGCAGGCTGCTCCCCCAGACCTCAGCCCAGGCCCCTGCAGACCGCCCCACCCCCACATTCTCACCCTTCTTCAAGAAGGTTGCTTCTCGCTGGGACTTGGCCAGTCTAGGGGGAGCACACTCAGAAAAGTCACCCTCCGGCTGGCACAGGGTCACATGCCTGTAATCCCAGCACTCTGGGATGCTGAGGCAGCAGGATCCCACCTTTGAGCCCAGCTTGGACAAAGTGAGAACTTAGTGACAACTTGTCTCAAAATTGAAAAAAGGACTGGGGTTACAGTTCAGCAAGAAGGCCCTAGGTTCAACCTCCATTACCAAAACAAACAAACACAGCCACCCTCCGCAGCTCCTCCTGGGGACCAGGCAGGCTAGAGCCCCATCACCTACCCACTTCCTCTCTTCCTGCAGATGGCTTCCTTGGCACCCCATGCCTGCCTGCCTGTCCTCTGCAGAGATGCACACACCTCCCATGTCCCTTTCTGCCCTGCGCTGGGCCTGAGCAGGTAGAGGGTACTAGAAGTGGGTGACCAGGAAGCAGCTGCAGACCCAAACAGCTACTCTGCATACCTCACCGTACCCCACATGGACCCCCCCACTGATTCACCCTAATCCAGCAGCTCAAGATGAGCTGAGGGCCCTGGGGTGGGGCCTCCTGGGGTCTCAGGGAACCTGGAGGGCAGCCCTCACAGAAGGCCGGGGAGAAAACAGCTCCTGTGAAAAAGATTAGAAGGATCGGTGCTCACAGCTCTGCCTAACAAGCACAAAGCACCCCACCAAGCCAAGTCTGTCCCCAAAGTCTTGGTGCAGAGTCTTGTGTGTCAGCCTGGCCAAAGACCCCATGATTACCCCCCAAAATGCACAGCCATGCAGAAACTGGTACACAAATGTGCAGCATTATTTACAGCAGCCAAAGGGGGAAACAACCCAAATGCCCACTGTCTGATGAGCAATTAAGCAAAAGGGGGGATATTCCTGTGATGGAATATTACTCCACCATAAACAGGAAGGAAGTGCTGCTGGGGTGTGGCCCAAACTCAGAGGGCTTGCCTAGCATGCAAGAGGCCTTGGGCTTAGGTCTCCAGCACCACCAGGTAAACTGAACTGAACTGAACTAACTGAACTGAACTGAAATGAAATGAAATAAAATAAAATGAAGTGTTGACAAAATGCCACAACATGGATAGACCTTGAAAATGGCAAGTGACGGCTGCCAGACACAGAAGCCCAGATCCTGTATGGCCCCATTTTCTAAAGTACCCAGAAAAGGTAAATTGACTAGGACAGAAAGCAGGTTAGAGAAGGCTGGGGCCCGGTGCGGAGAGAAGGGAGGGAGCATGACCTGTGAGTGCCAACAGACAGGTGCAGGTCTCTATCTGGCAGTGGTAAAATGTGCTGGGATTAGACTGGCACTGGCTGCCAAGAACATGTCACCTTGACTGGGCTATGCAGTGCCTGGGTATTTGGTCAGGGTGTGTCTGTGAGTGTGTTTGGGGGTGAATTTAATGTTTAAATGGGCAGGCTGAGTAAAGCAGCCAGTCTCCCTACTAAACGTGGGCCGTATCCAGGGGTCGAGGGAGGAAGGGCTCATAAGCTGCTACCCCAAAACATAAGGCCTAGGCTCACAGGTTGGGTTGGAGGACTGTGAGAATCGGCAGGTGCAAGAAGCACTCTGACCTCTTCCGCTGAGACTTAGGACAAGACCCCTATGTGCGAGGTCACCTCCATACCCAGACAGAAGCACCCTTATCTGGGCAGCTGGAGGAGCCCAAGGAGCAGGACAGTATGCCAAGCTTCCCAGCTGATGACCCTGTGTCCACCACACTGGCCCATGAAGGTCCACTCTCCACTCAGCCTAGCACAACCTCCTCGGGCTTACCCGTTTCTTTACTTCCTCATGCAGTCAAATCTAAATAAAAAAAACAAACAGGTGTTCTCTCCCACTCATCTGCCTTCACCCACAAACTGGTACACCCCACTTTTGGGCTGTAAGCTGGCAGGGGGGACCTGTGATCCTGAGAGGGACAAGGAGCCAAATCCTCAAGATACCTCTCTTCCCCTGGTGGCAGCCCTCTGCCCGGGCTGGTCTTGCTTTCCAAGATTTTAGGTATTCACAACTGACCAGTCTGAAAATGAAGTGGAAAATCAACTGACGAACCATTCCTAAGTCTTACATCACTTTTATTGCAGTACTGTACAGACAACAACTTCATACTGTGGGACTGTGTACTTAATTTCGTTTTATTCTGCCTTTGTTTTGAGATAAGGTCTAACTATTGGTCCAGACTGGACTCCAACTCAGTATGCAGCCCAGACTGGCTTTGAACTTGCCGACCTCCTGCCTCAGCCTCCGTGTGCTGAGATTATAGGTGCCCGCCACCACACCTGGCTTGAATCACATCCTTTAAAACAGCGTGATGACAGTGAATCAGATCGTGGTAAAGCTATCATTAAAAACAGTAACAACAAAGATCTGAGAGCGGTGTGCACTCCCCGAGCCCGAGCACAGTGTCCTCCCTGCCCACGGCCACTCGCCTCTGCCTCAGTCGCTGCACCCCTGGGCACTCACCCCCAGAAGCACTGCTGCCTGACCCTAACGGGCCTGTGACTAAGCCAAACAGTAGCAGTCTTCATGCACCTCCCTTAAACTCTGCAGCCTGGTGCGGACAACCTGCTCCCCAAGACACCCACTCAGCACCCTGTCTCCCCGATTTCAGGGCCAGCAGCAGCACTGAGACCAGGCTCGCAGCCCCTGCAGGGACCTGAGCCTCTGCCCAGGCGAACACGGCAGAGTCCTGCGCTGGAGCGGGACCTCCTGGGCCTTTTCCAAGAGGCACAGACCACATCTACAAGAGGATCCCCCACCTCGTCCTCACACCCCACTGCTGAGCGGCTTCTGCCAGGAGCCTGGGTGACAACAAGCCAAGCAGAGGGTGCTACAGCCCCCACCCTGTCAGGGCCTCCTGGAGCTGCTCAGGATTTAGTGACCAGTGAGGTCCTTGGTCTCCAAATACCCCGGGGTGTGAATTCCAAGTGCCTCCCAGAGACACAGTGGGGCCTCCCTCACCTGCACCTATCTGGAAACCCCAGGTCCTTCTGGGGACAAGCTGAGTCCCCCCACCTCTGTGAACGGGCAAAGAAGGAGTTTCTGCTGCGTGGCCAGATGGGGAAGCTGCGACACACACAACAAGGTCCCTTTCCTTGTCTCTCCTTCTGTATCTCACCTCAGGACTGGCCGGGAGCTACTCTCGGGGAGATGGAGACCCCTGCAGTCCTGGCCTTAGCCAAAATCACAGAGCAACTCGGAACCTCAGTACCATCTCAGAGATGCCCACAGAACCTTGCTGAATGGATCTATGAGTGATAAGCAGGTAAAACAATGAAGACAGAGGAGCCGGAGCTGGGAGGCCCAGGGCCTGGGAGGGGAGGAGGGAGAAGCAGCCACGACGTCTGGCAGGATGGGAAAAGAGCGCCAAGGAACTGCATGCCCTCTGGCCTTGCCTTCCCAGGACCACAGGAAGCAGGCACTGGTTGGAAGTGCAGAGCGGGGGTGACACTCAGGGGCCAGTGACACAGGAAGCAGAAGCCATTCCTGACCTTTCCCTCACTGCCACTGCCCCCTGGACACCAGGGCCCACGCCGCCTGAGTCCCAAGATTCCTCGCTGCCACCACCACACCAGGCTCACTCCAGGAGCCCTGACCCACTCCCTCCCCCGAGTCCCTGCTGCTCCTGCAGCTCTGAACCTGTGCCGTCCTGTCCCCCAAGCTGTCCTCCTCCTGGGTCTCAAGAGTCCAAAGAGTCATCCCCTTGTACCTAGGCCAGGAAGCCTTTGTGCATCTCTATCCTCCTGGACAAGCCCATGGATCCTGGGGCGCCCATCCTACAGCTGCCTGGGTACTTCTGACCTCACTGGCCAGAAGCATCTGGCTAGAAGCTTCCATGACCCTTCCTCAGACCCCACCCAACCCACAGCTGGGCCTTGGCAGCAGATGCAGCCTGCGACAGACTCGGGATCTCCATGTCCACTCTGCAGGAACTGGCACCTGATGGGCACTAGTGTCCGACATGCAGGTGGGGAGGGCGGCTTGGAGGGGAAGAGTGTGCCTAGGGTGTGTGGTCAGCAAGAAAAGCAGGGACCCAGGCAGCTGGCTACACACAACCGCCTCCCGGGGTTGCCAGGGGAGTCCCATCAGTGCCCCATTAGCAGAGGTGGGTGGTCCCTGGGCCTCCAGTCTCCCTGTCCAGTCCTCTGCAGAAACCATCGGTACCAACCTGACTCCCCCTCCTCCCCAACGTCTGGCTCTCCTACTCTTCCAGGGGTGCCAGCCTCAGCCAGCCATGCTGAGCGCTGGTATCTGAGCTGCCCTCACTTTCACCTGAAAAGATTTGCAGCCTCTTGGGGTGCTAAAGGGGGGCCAGAAGGGACCCTACTAAGCCGGAGTAGGGGGCTTGGCAAACAAGTGGGGGAACAGAGGGCTGAGCATCTGGGTCCCCGGGCACAGCATCCTGTCCCCACTGGGGCCCCTGCCATGTGGCCTGGGGTTTGGGGGACCCATGGTCCAGGCCCTTTGAGCCAGCCAAGGTGTAAGGAAACGGGGCATGAGGCAACTGGCGTGTGCATGGTTCCACACTGTAGGGGACCCCAGACCCTCCCAGTCAGCTAAAGACATCAGCAGGGATAAAGTTCCAGCCCTCCACTGCTCGGTGGGCCCAGGGTGTCTTCCCAGGCCTCTCACGGGAACGCAGGGACACAGAATTGGCCCCTTCACGCTGGCCAGGGGGTTTCAGGCAACATTGGCCCTATCAAGAGCTGTGAGGAGCCCTGGACCTGGCTCATGGGTGGCCTGGAGCCAAAGTGGATCAGTGAGTCAGCTGAAGTCTCGCGTCTCTAATCCATTATGCATCAGCAGCAGCCTTCCGTGCGCACTGAGAGCAGAAGGCTCGCAAGGCGCTTTCTTGTCAGCGGAATGCTGGACAGGGACGCCACTGCTGGCCTCAGCTTTCTCATCTGCCAAAGGGGACCAAGATTCCCTAGGGAGCCCTGAGAAGGGCCAGAGTGAGTGGGGAAGCAGCCTGGGTAAGTCCCCCAGACTGGGCGTGTGCACATACACATGCGATCGTGTGGCGCTGATGGAACCCCAGGCCTCGCACGCGTGCTAAGCTTGTGCCTGCATGTGTTCTGACACGAAACTATAGCCTCGGTCTATGTCCCTGCTTTTTAAAAGACTACACATGAACCAACTGGAAAACAAAGGGCTTTGAGAAACCTGTTCTGTATCCCAAGAGGCAAAAGTCAGGAAGAATGACATTCCACGACAGAACTGTTCATCTCACCATCTCAGTCTCCACCCGTCAGATGGGGAGGTAAGGAAGGGGCCTAAAGAAAGTCTGGGGAATCTGACTGAGCCCCAGAGTGAGCCCCAGTCAGGAGGGAGGGGTCACTGAGACCTCCAGTCCCATTACCCCACCCACTCCCTTGAGGTACACGGGGAACCCTGGATGGGAACCCCACTGCTCCCTAGAGAAGACCCTGCCATGCCTGGTGACAAACACGGAATTCATGTCTCCAGGAGGGCATCTAACCAACGCCTCAGAGAGAGAGAGCAGTGGGGCATGGGGCCCTACCCAAGGGTCCAGGGGCTCCGCAACACCATGGAAGCCCAGCTGGCTGGGACATAGGGTTCTCAGGGTACCGTGGGACAAGCAACATAATTCTACGGATGTGGGCAGGTGACCTGTGCCACCCAGAGTCCTTCTGCACCCGGCCCGAAGCCACCATGGAATTTCTTCTTCCTCATTATTGACTTGTTTCTATGAAGCACCTGCCCACACAGAGGCCTGGGTAAGTCCCCCAGACTGGGACTCCCGAGTTCTCAGGGACATGCAGAGGAGCCGGTGACCCACAGACCGCAAACACCAAGCTCAGAACCACTAGCCACCAGGCTACTGCACAGTGGCTCCGTTTGGCTACGTTCCCACTAAGTCACGGGGGCCCGGCCTGGAGGGCTCTGACAGTGCGCGAGCTGCGGAGCAAGGACACTGGCCACAGTGTGCTGATTTTGGGGTCCCCTGATCCCGTGTCCTCTCATTCTAACCTTCTCACTTCGAAGCCAGGTGCAGGCAAGCACCTTTACCTGTTCCCTACACAGCTTTCCACCAGTCATCACGCTGCATCTGTGCTGTTCTGCCCCACAGGTCTCGGTGGGCCACTCTCCAGCCCATCACTAGTGACACCATCAGTGGGTGGCATTTCCTCAGGCCTCAGCAAACTACACACAAGAGACACCATGCCTGTTCTGGAGCCCCCCCTCACAGGAGGGTGCCAGGGATACAGAGGTCATGGGGTCAATCCTCTGTTTGTGGAGAGAATGCATTCAAATCACCAAAGAAATGTTGCTTTTCTCTGCCTGCCCTCCCTCCCTTTCTTCCAGGGCCTTGGGCATGCTAAGAGAGATCTCCACCACTGAGCTGTGTCCTCAGCCCTTAAGTGTTATTTCTGAACCTTTTTCTTAAAGGCCTTCCAAGGAGAGTTCATGTAAAAGAAAAGCAAAAACGATGAAGATAAAAGAAATCCTAGCTGGGCACAGGGGCACGCACCTGCAATCGTAGTACTCTGGAGGCCCAAGTGGGAGAGGCACAAGTCCAAACCCAGCTGGGGCAGCTTAGCAATTTACTGAGACCTTGTCTGAAAAATAAAAAAGGGCTGTGGCTCCAGCTCAGTGCCAAGGCTGTGGGGCTTCGATTTCCAAATACTGTCATTTTTTTAAAAAGGTGAAAATCTGAGCCACACAATGCTGACCATTCATTCATTCCACCATGAACGGAGCCAGCACCAGGAAGGCCAGGAAATGAACACAGAGATCGATGAATTGCAATCCCCACAGGAGTTCTAAGGAGAGGGACAGACAGACCCCATCAGCCCACCATGCAGGGCTTCCCTGGAGCCGGTGACCAGCCACAGTCACTGCAGTGGAAGTGAAGACCACAGCCACAGCCAGGAAAACTACTTCCCTGCCTGGCTTGGCCTTGCAGGCCCCAAATCTTATCTTCTCTTCCAGTGGTGACAGGCACCTGGAACAGAGCCTGGGAGATAAGAGATAGAGATCTGGGAGGAGGGAGACATTCAACTGGGGACACAGGCAAGGCAAGGACAAGGACGCCAAGGCATTGTGTCCTATGACCACAGTAACCAATATGGCCGTTTAATGACCAAATTAAAACATTTGCAAATTGCAATCAGGCTGGTCAGGGAGAGGACAGATGCGTTATCACGTGTCACTCTCCAGGCCCCCTGTGCAGAGCAGCACCCAATCCCCCAAGACAACCAAAGCCTGGCCTCCCCCAGGTACCAACTCCTGCAGCTGATCGCAACCCCCACCCTGCGGGTGCCTGGAGGCAGACAGAAACAGCTCAGGCCCCTGCAGAAAGCTGGAATGAAGCTCAACGTGCCCACCTCTCAGGACAGCCTGGTGGGTGTGAGCCCCGGCGTGGGAGAGACAGGGCAGGGCAGGAGAGACCACCCCTGGGTGGAGGGTGAGGCAAGTGGGGACCTTGGCATAGAGGATTCCAGAGCCACCCACGGTCCCCAGGTTCTGGCAGAAGCCCCTCGCCAGCCTGTAATTAGACCTGCGCCCTTCCTGCTGAGTCTTCAGAAGACGGACGTGCAGGGCCTTGGCGCTGTGGTGCACAGCCACCCTCAGAAGCTTCCCTGGGAATGCTTCCGGAGGCTCCACAGCGCTCCTGAGAGCAGGTCCCTACCTGTCCTGGAACCAGGCAGGCGCTCACTATGCAAAGCCCAGCTGGGCACTGGGAGAGGAAGGCTAGGAAGGAGAGCCCGCCGAGTGCTGCCCCTCACCCAGGGGTGGTCTCTCCCGCCCTGTCCTGTCTCTCCCACGCCGGGGCTCACACCCACCAGGCTGTGAGTCTTCCCAAACACACGGCTGCAGGAAACGGGACTCCATGGGCTATCAGCCTGGACTGTTTCCGGAAGCCCAGTGGGCATCACCAGTCCCTAAGGAGGTAAAGGATGCCAAGAGGGGAGGGGGGCCACGGCAGTCACCCAGGAGAAGCCACCGGGCTCATCCTTGGTCTTCCTGCATTAAGATAAAGGCACTCTTCCCTCCCGCACAGTCAGGAGGGAAAGAGGAAGCCCAGAGACTTCCGGGGTGGTGTGGGAAAGTCAGCACAAGACTGAACCAACCACACAGGTCATCGGGGAGCGGGAGCTGAGCCCTGCTGACCATGGGCTTCTCACAGGGGTCCTAGGACCCTGTGACACACCACAGGGGTTTCGGGCGCTGCCCTGGCCGGCGGGGTCCCTTCTGGGATGGCATTCTGGTGAAGCCATGTCACCCTTGGGGAAATATGCTATCTCATCCGAGCGGCTCTGATCAGTCCTGATGAAACAGGAAGCCGGGGAGGACATGGTGGCAGAGTGGAGGGGGCAGGGAGGAGGTCAACAACCAACACTGGGGCTGTGCTGCAAGGGTCCTGGGAGCCCATCATCACAGACAGGACGGGGACCTGGCACTCACACGATGACCCCAGAGGCCCCCAGGAGGACCACCTTTGGCCCAGGGTAATGGGGCCAGCCTCGAACGGGCTGTGCTTGGCCTTGTGACCCTGTGGCCATCTTCCCGTGAGAGCAGAGTTCCTGGAGGGCGGAAGCCTGGCCCCCTCCATCTTGGAATGCCCTCTGGTCAGTGCGGTGGGTCAGCTGAGCTTGTCACGCTGTCAGCCCACAGGAACAGGGTCTGTGGACACAGGAACACAACCCAGAAGATGCAAGTGTTGCGAGTGCCCCGACACCGAAATGACAAGGTCCAGGGGTGGGCCAGAGGTCAGCCTCGACTCAGGTCCCTAGGGATAGCTATCAAGAAAGATAATCCCACAAAAGGCCACTTCCATAGCAGCCTGCCCAGAGCAGACACGGAGACAAAAAACACAGACCACACCTTTCCAGAGGACTGGGATGGAGCTGACTGCCCATCCCTGGTAGCTTACAGTCTAAATTCCTTCCTCCTGGTTCCTGAAAGGGAGCCCTCTGGCCGCCAAGGAGAACTAGCCAAAGAGTGTGATATCTTTATAGATGTCATCAACGCCCCACTAAGTGTCCAGGTAAAGCCACTTGAACAAAAGAAAAACGTGCAGCAGCATTAGGGAACTTTCCCATCTACTCTAACAGGCTTTTCTCTACATGGGATCCAAACAGAATTCCAACTCAGTGCCACAAGCACTGTCCCCACAGCCCAGATCTGATCTGCAAGAAACTCGCAACTCGACTCAGTTGCTTCTCTATCAGCTGCTTCCGGGTGGCACATTTTTCTTAAAAGAAAGGAATTTCACACTTCTCTCGGAGAGCATGGGGAGCAAGGGGGATGCTCCTGAGACCTCTGACTGAAATACCCGCAGTTTTCCCATAGAAAAGAGAAGGGACTGGGGTTCAGCAGACTGTCGCTGAGTCAGTCCCTAGGGGACACTTGGGACAAAATCTTGAGCAGACAGCAATGCTCCGGTTCCTTCCTACTTGGGTGCAAGGGACCACACTTCACGCGGCTGTGGGAGCTGAGTGTGAGGTGCCCACAAAGCCCCTCTCAAGACAACTCCACTAAAGAGCTGCTTCCTGGTCCCTGGCTTATTGGCAGGGGCTCCCACACTGGGACACCCCCAGTGCATTCTCCAGCACAGCAAATGCATTCCAGCCCCCAACCCTGCCCAGCAACACCTTCTGCCTTGCCCGTGCCCGGTAGGGTCCTGCACATCCCAAACGTCCCAGGAACCCAGAGTTGACCAGCGGCTCTAACTCCCCCATGGCAGTGTGGGCGCTGGGATCTCTGACGACTGCAGTCAGTGCAGACTAAGCCCCCACTTTCCAAGCCTCTACTCCTGAAGACCAAGAAGCTGTGTGGAGCGACTTGAGAGACACGGTGGCCAATTCACCTTCCTTCCGGCCCCCCTAGAAGGCAGGGAAGCCCCTCGCCAAGGGGAGCAGGATCCAAGACTCTCCCGACAGGAGGAGAGCATAACCACTCGGCAGAGTTGGCCAAATATTTATAAAGCAAGAGCTGTGACCACACAAAGCCCCTTTCTTCTATTTCGCGACCGAAAATCTGGTCCCCGCGTGGATCCCTGCCGCCCGTCTCCCAGGATTTAGGATTGTCTTGCCGGCTCAAGGGCCAGGCCAGGGGATGGCGTGGCTCTCGGCCCCACCAACGTGGCCATCAGGGGCCACCCGGTGGCCACACCACCTGAAGGCCCCCCGGAGAAAGCGGTGCGAGGCTGGGAGAACAAAGAGCGAGGACTCACCCAGCAGCTGAAAGTCGGGCTGCGCCGGACTCCAGAGAACCGCGGCCCGCCCACTGGGTCACATGGCTCAGAGCCCAGCAGAGGATCAAAGGGGCTTTGTGGCCACGGAACAAGGAGCCTCCCAGAGCGCAGGGCAGAGGTAGGAGGGCCCGCAGTGAAGGCCTGCTGAGGGAAGCTCGCGGGCTTGTCGGGGAGCTGCTGCTGCTGCTGCGGGGGGCAGGGTAAGGGGTGCAGGAGGCGGGGAGAGGGACGCCGGCTGCAGGCGCATGGAAGCCTTCAAGATTCCAGGAAGCCTCCCTAAGTCAGTCACCCCAAAATGAAAAGCGACTCACTGGGTCCCTAGGGAAAAAGAGCTATGGGGAGCCACCGCGGGGCCCTCAGGCCACGCTGCCTGTGGCCAGCACTTGCCAGAGTGTGCCATGCAGAGCACCGCCCCTCCTCCCAGCCACACTGCAATCTCCACCCACATGCTTCCCTCAAGGGCCAGCAGGCAGAAAGCCCCAGGAAAGCTCCAGCGTCCTCCAGACTCACAGCCCGTGCCGTGCAGATGCCCCAGGCTTGTGGGCAGCTGCGGGTGGAACCCAGATGCTCCATCCATGGGTTCTCAGTGGCCCACGTGAGAGATGTGAGCTGCTAGCTTCCAGCAGGGAGGGACCAGGGGACAGGAGAGGTGGTAGTCAGCTCACTGTAGTCAGCTCACGAGCTCTGTTCTAAGAGCCTCTGGGCTCATGCTCATCTCACTCCTGCTTCTCCCCCTTTGCCTCTCGGAGTCTGAGCACTGAGTCAGGGAGAGTCTCCTCCTCTCCCCACTCTCTGCACCCCAGTACTGGGCGGGTGAGGGGGTCCCTGGAGTAGGGAGCGGACTCTTCTGTGACCGGCCCCCAGCGCTGGGATCTGTCAGACCTATCCTGGTGCCTTGGCCTCTGACCCGACTTCTGGCCAGAGTGAGTCACTCCCAGGCACAGTGGCCTGGGGCCAGCTCCCACACTAGCTGTGCTGGCTGGGGTGGGGCTGCTTTGAGACCTCCAGCCCTCCTCTTTGGGGTACCTGACCTGGGAGGGGCAGCCTGGGTCCTCAAGCTGCTCCTGCACTCGCCTTCCCTTACATGAGGGTCTCAGCACACAAGGAGACCCACTTAACGCCTCCGAGGTACCCTCCAGCCCTCCAGCACAAACTGAATGCAAGCTACAGATGTCACCTTAAATTTTCTATGTGTCACGTTAAAAAAAAGAATCAAATGATATTAATTTTGACATTTGTAAAATTTTGTATTTTACTTAACCCAATGAGCAAAAACCGTTATCAGTTTAACACGTAATTGACATGTAACCGACATGATGGACACGGTTCGCATTTCTTTTCCTTTCCACACAAAGACTCTCAAACCCAGGGTGCATCTCAGCCTGTCAGCACCCCTCAGTTTGCAGCAGCCACATTTCCATGCTCAACAGTCACAAATGGTTTAGTCCCAGAATCACCCAGATCCCCAGAGAGCCAGATTTGGATGGCCCCAGGTCACATCTAGTTCCATGTCCTTGAGCCACCCTCAGGATAGACAGGACACAGCTCAGTGAGATACAGAGGCATCCATTATAAGAGATCACCAAGGTCACTGATGCCCACATGGATGGACGGATGCTGACTGCCTGGGGACATCTCCCCCAGATGTCAGTGTCAAAAAGAGCAGAGCCTCCCTGCCTTATCCCCCCTCGTTCTGGGGACTAAACTCAGGGCCTCCACAATGATCTACCTCCCTAGCTCTTTTTACTTTTTATTTTGAGACAGAGGCTAGCTTGCCCAGGCTGGCCTTAAACGTGCAATCCTCCTGCCCCCAAATCCTAGAATGCTGGGAGAACATGCATGTGTCACTGCATGTCTTACCATGTCTTTTAAGACTTGGGAGTCTGAGGCAGGAGGATCACCCTAAGTTCAAAGCCAGCCTCAGCTCCATAGTGAGTTCAAAGCCAGCCTGAACTGCAAAGCAAGGCTCTGTCTCTAAATAAACAAATAAATAATGGTAATGGTAATTCGCTAGACCTCTGGCCAGGCATTTTTCACAGTATGCAAAAATTCCTGTGATTCCAGTTCCTGTGATTGTTGACCATCCCTTTTTCTGGCTGTCCCAGCTTACTCCAAGAAAGGAGGAGAGGAGAGGGTGACAACACCCAGGCTACCTCAACCCCTGCCCTTCCGGAGGCTGAGGCATCCACACACTGGCTTCTGCTGTCTGTGTATCCTTCCAACAGCTTACTCATCATGCCTGTGTTTATGTATCTTAAAGTCACTTAAAATTGCACTTAAAAAAAAAAAAGAATTTATAGAGATAGCAGACTGGTGGCTGCCAAGGCCGGGCCGGATGGATAGCTACTTAATGGACCCAGTTTTCCATTTTAGGGCGATGAGAGATTCTGAGGGTGGACCGTCACTGAATATGCTGTACGGACGGCATGGTTCATGGGCTGTGTGTCCGACCACGCCAAAACGCACATTTAAAAGAAAAGGCGTTTCACCAGGCATGGTGGCACATACCAGTAATCCCACCACTCAAGAGGCTGAGGCAAAAATACAAAGCCAGCCTGGGCTCCATAATGAGTTCAAGGCCAGCCTGAACTGCATGGCGAGACAAAAAACAAAAACCCACACACACAAAAAGTTTAATGTGTCCCCACAGTCCCCTCCCTTGACCCAGTTTGTTCCATTGGTTTACACCTTAAAACCAAAAGCTCTTAAGTCACATCCTGAGCCCCTGGGACAGACTGACCAATGCCCTCTCCCCAACCTGTGACCCTGAGTTTATGGTGAAGAAGGAGCCCACAGAAGCATGAAAAGCTGTGAGACACAGAGACCACACTGGCGGGTCCTAAAAGTAACCACAAGTATCCTTATGAGAGGGAGGCAAAGGGAGACTGGACTATGGAGAAGGCGGCCATGGGATGACAGAGGCAGAGATAGGAGTGCTGTGGCCACAAGCCAAGGAATGTAGCAGCCACTGGGTTCTGGAAGAGCCAGGAGTTGGCTCTACCCACACTGTGATGTTAGTCCAGCAGGCAGAGGAGAACCAACCTTCAGAACTGTAAGAGAGTGAACTTCTGCTGCTTTCAGCCACTGTCTGAGCTAATTCACTACAGCAGCAACAGAGAGCTAACCTAAGGGCCGAGCTGGTAGGTTCACTGCTCAAAGTCTGGCAGCCAACGCTGGGAACTGGGACCCCTCCGGCCCTCATCAGGGTCACAGTCAGATCTCACAAACCTGATGCTCTCGGGATGCGCTGGCCCACATCCACCAAGAAGACTAAGGAATCCCTCACCCCGCATTCTGCTGGGCATCTGATCAACCTGCAGCAGGAAACAGGCTCTGTGCCACATGTCTCCCTGTCTGCAAACAGAGCCCTGTCCTTCCTGGGTACCCTCCTAACAGAAGGGTCATGAACAGCAGCACTGTCTGCAGGGTCCTACTTGGAGAGTCCCTGGGGAACAGTCATGGTCTCTACCTCCCACTGAACCATCAAGGACAGAAGCATGGCACAGTCTGGAAGGCTGGCACTTGCAGGAAGTAGGAGTCACCCACATGCCACTCTGCACACAGCACCATCAGCAGAAAGGAGGATGTGGTTTTATAGCCCTGTCACACACACACACACACACACACACACACCCCTGTGACACCTGTTCCCAGTGGCCAAGGGCCCAAAGTCCATCTTCCTGCCAACTCCCTTTCATTGCCCCAGGCAACACCCTCACGGCTCCTGTGCTGCGGAACAGGAGGGGCCACATGCGTGGCCACGTGGCATCTGCAGCCACGCATGCCTGGGAACTCCTTGTGTGCCTCCTGTACCTCCAAAAGACCCTGGGAGCACCTGCAAGGCTGTGCATTCCTGGGGTGTGTGGCTGGAGTCCCCAAGTCTCCAGGGTAGAAGCCCTGGCTGGAGGGGAGCAGAGGCTTCTCTTGGTGATAGGTCAGTGGCCTGCCCTGGGCTGGCTGTTTTGTCACATTTGGTTGGCAGCTTACTGTTTTCCAGTTCCTTCTCTCAGTCTCAGAGAACATTCAGGCTGTCAAGATCTCAGAAACACAAATGAACAAGCCCTTTCCTCGGAGCCAGCAATGGTTTTGTCTCCCTGAATGTCCTGACTCCAGGGTCCAGCTGGTGCCTCCTCCCACCACCCTTGCACCACCCCAGCCTCACCTCCAGGCCTCTGCCCACCTCACATCAAGACGGCTCTGGGAAGACTTCCGGCCAGTTGCCAGCTCTACCCTCTGACCCCTTTCTGGAAGGGTGCCCCCTCCCTGAATGCAGGGATGGGACAGCTCCCTAGGAGGTCTCTTCCGCCTCACCTGAGTCTCCTTGGGGGACCTTCTCTCCACCCCTATTTCTAGCTCAGCCTCATCCTTTGCTGACCAGCAGCTCCTCCCCTCAATGCCAGCTCCACCCAGCAGCCCACCGGGCCTGATCCTGACACTGCTTCTTCCTGACTTCAAGTCAGCCCCTCTGTGTGCCACTCTCGGGAGTGCCTCATCCACCCTCTCTCGATGCCCACTTCCTGTCTCCTCCTTCCTGAGTGACCCTTTCTTCCCATCCAGCTAACCCATGTTCAACCTCAACTACCCCACTGTTTGAAGGACCCTGAACCCTGCAGCCAGGAGAGGAGGCCTCATAGTCCCCCAAACCTACAGCCCACTCCAGCAGACATTACCCCCTCCAGGAAGCCCTCCCTACGTCTCCATCAGAGGCAACCACTATCCCCAGAGTCACTGGTGCCAGCAGAACTTGCCACTACTCAGGCAGGACATAGCCCCGTTTCCCTCTTTCTAAGAAGTGCTTACCCCACCCCATCGCACCCCATCATCAGCGGGCAGCTTCCGCTCCAGGTGCCTCTTTCATTTCCTCTTGAAAAGCCACCACTATATCAACAGTGTATCTTCTAAATTACGTGATGCTATCTTCACCTAAGTGTGACTGTACTGTCTGCAGCCAAGCCTGTTCCTAGCACTCTGCAGATCAGGGACAGGGGCCCAAGCACACATCCTGTCCTGCCCCATCGCCTCCCACTCCACCCCAGCCCCAGCCCGCACCATCTCCCATCAGCAGCTCCTCAGCCATGAGGCTACAAACACCCACAACAAAATGCTCAAAAGCCCCTTGATGTCAACAACAAAACGTCCTGGTGGCCTCCTGACAGCGGAGAGAGAAAAACAGCTTCTCGCCTTCTCACAGGAAGCCCAGAACCAAAACAATCCCTGGGCAAGCTGATGTAGGATTTTCAGTCAATCAACAGTGGGTGTTCAGAGGTGCTGGGGCTCCCAGACGCAGGAGAGCAGAGGGGTTTGGATATTTGTTTGGCTTCTAGAAATAGGTTTGGTGAAGATGACAGTTCGCAACACACACACACACACACACACACACACACACACACACCTGCACTGTGTCAGGATCATGATGAAATCTGAGTGCTGAATATGCTTGAGTAGCACACGGGTCAGGGTGCAGGTGAGAACGACACCTCCTTTGCCATCCAAAGGAACTCACATCCCTGAGGTTTAAACTCTTCCACCCTTGTGATCTCAGCACACCAACATGCACCTGGCACTACTTATTCCTTAGCATAGAGAGCAGGGCAGCAGTGTAGGAGACAGGCCCAGGCCAACTCAATGGCAGATACTTGGGGTTTGTGCGGTGCTGGGGATGGAAACTGAGGCCTTGCATATGTGAGGTCAGGGCTCTTCCACTGAGCCCCAGCATGGCCCAATGTTTGGATTTTTATTTTGTCCCCACACTGCCCACTGCCTGGCTGGGACTGTTCCTCACCTTGGGAGGTAAAAAGGTCCAGAACACCCCACTGTGGCACAGCAGATATCGTGAGCAGAAGCACGAGTGCCCAGCAACTCTTATCTGCAGAGCCCACTGTACCCAGAGGACCTCAACTGTCATGAACCGCCACCCCATGACAACTGGGAAATGGGCGGTGTACCTTCCACCCTCCCAGGCACGGCCACACAACTGTCTCATCTCCCATCTCTTCTCCTAGGAACTCACAGAACTTTCTAAAGAATCATCTGTTTTCCTATAACTGTCCTTTTCCTCCTCCTCCTCCGCTACGAAGACGATACACAAGCTCCAACTGCTCCGTGAGTCATTTTCTGTGAACTTCCACACGTGTGTGATCATATGTGTCTCTTCTCTCGCCGATCTGCCTTTCTCATTTATGATTAGCTCACAGGCCCCAAGTACTGAGCCTAAGAGGTTATGGGAAAAGGTTTCCTTCTCCAATGTCTACAAAAACACTCCCCTCTACACTAAAGATCCCCTCCCCTACAAACGGCCAGCAATTTCAACTTCCCTTTCTCAGTCTTGTTACAGTTGGACGGTCTACCCTGCAGAATGTCCCCACCCTAAGTTTCCAGAGTCTAGTAAATTTCACAACTGCTACCCTATTTGAATAATTAAAAATAGGTCAGCAGTCTAGAGGTGTTACATTTTACAAAGTGAGTTTCCAACGAACCTGGTGTAATTGCTTAGATAATGATCTTCAACTGCTCCCCAAATATTTCTGTCTATGGAACCCCTCTGCCTCAATAATGCCCATCAGA
>PVJX010023026.1:0-29913 GCA_004027295.1 Dolichotis patagonum | reverse complement strand
GTTTAAAAACCTCATAGTTCTATTCCTTAGAATCCCATAGTGCCAAGAAATCTCTCCAATTTCTTTATTCTATAAATCTGATCCTGTCACTGCCTACTTCCAAGTCTTCAGTGACTCTTTGTTCTTAGGGTAAAGAGTGGAATTACTGAAGTTTCACAATCTGGATTTTGGCTTCTTGTGCCACTATCTCACCCATCTCCAATTCTGACCTTCTTTCACTTCCTTAAATGAATTCTGATTCTTCTTATTTTAGGAACTTGAATAGGATATTTATTCTTTTTTGTAATATTGATTTATTTTCTTAAATACTAGTAATACAATTTATTACCTAGTGAGTTGTTATCTTCATTACTTTTCTCTCATTGCTGAGACAAAATACTTTACACCCAAAGTTAATGAGGGAAAGGTTTATTTAGCTCATAGTTTTTAGAGGTTTCAGTCCATAATCTATTGGCTGCAAGGCAGGGTGGTACATGGCAGAGATGCAACCATTCATGGTGACAAAGGACAGCAAAATCAACAAGAGAGAAGAGGGAGAAAAAGACAAACTTCCTACAGTCCCTTACACGGTATCCAGGCTACTGGAATTAGGGAAGTGCCAATCCAATCAGTGGACTGATCCAGCAATCATCCACCTTTAAATCCAGCACCCTGAATCCCAGGATTACACTCAAAATCAGTAACACACTCTAAATTCAGCCACCTCTAAAAAACTATGACCATATTAGGCTTAGGGGGATATCTGGACACAAACCATAACAGTTGCCATTCATCACTGGAGGTTAGATGAAATGTTCACTTCTTCATAGAATTCTTACTGACCCATGACTAAATCAAATCAGTTTCTGATATTTTCATTATACCCTTTGCTCATGTTTTAATAAACTTGCAATTAAAGTTTATTATGTTATCTTGCTCTCTTGGTAGTAATTTTTTTTCATGCTTATGGCAACAAATATATTTTTGTTGTTGTTTTATTGGATGTTTTGTACCTAAGCTTATTACCTGGCATTAAAATGTTAAGTAAATGTTTGTTGAATGAGTGAATGATTGGGAAAATTAAAGTGGAGAAAGAATGAGCTAAAGTATGATAAAATGATTGAATACTTGTACCAACAGCAGACTAAAGAAGGAACAATTTGGGTTGTGTGGTTCAGATAATAGACAAGTAGAAGAAATTCAGAGTGAATTAAATCAATTAAAACTCATCATTTTTATAACATTAAGTTCACATTCCCTTGTGGATTATAAATTTTAACTTGTTAAGGACTGTGAATTCATCATCAATACTGTCATGTGCAACATTTTAAAATAAGTATGGCATAGTTGTTCATAATTGATTTATCTGAAAGTAGTAAAATATTCTGTGTATTGTGATGATGTAATATTAAACTAAATTTTTTCCAGTTTCTAGTATTTAATAAAGTAAAATTTCATATATAATTAAATGTCAGCATACCAAATCCAGAGGTACAGCTTTATGGATTAATGCCTACATCTAAATTTAACACCTCCTTGTAACATTTAGTATATTTACTATTGGTAAAGCACTAAAAAGAATTTATTAATTCATATAATTAAAAAGACTATAGTGGCCAGATTTCAGGAGTGGTGTGGAGAGTGTTCAGACTTCCATTTTTTTGTGACCCTCTGTATCTCACCTTTATCTTCAGGACTGGTTCTACTTGTGGAAGAACTGCTGCTCCCATCATCAGCCTGCCAACCTTATGTAATATTATCAAAGAAAAAGAAAGAGAATATCTGTGTCCACTATTACTCAGCAAGGGTTCTAACTAGGATAGAGAAATTATAAGTGCTACATATATTATTTCATTACCCAAGCCAAAAATTGTGGCCAGGAGAGATTACCCTAATTAACTAAGACCAGTCAGGGTATAGCTACTACAGGAAAGACAACAGATGAGTGTTGAGTAGAAAACACTACCCACTATATTTAACGTCAAGACTTCTACATAATGCTGCAAAGATACAATTGTATGTAAGCTACACAAATTGCATGTACACCTCGGAGTCATGAAAATGCACACAGTAAGTTATCTTCAGTCAACTTTATCATAAATAAAAATGTGAAACTGTAGGTTGTTTGACAGTAAAAGGATTAAAAATGTTATTAATGTAAAAAACAACTAACCTTCCCTTTTCTTCAACCATACTTCCAGTTTCAAGTACTTTTTAAGTAGTGAGGTAATCAGAAGACATTATTCTTATTTCTCAAACAATTTTATATAATGTCTAATATATAATTGCTAATGTATTCCAACAAAATGAGCATGTCTTGGTCATCATTTGATCACAAGTACTGAGAGCATTGTTTGGCATACAGCTTGTGATAAATAAATTAAGTGAATGAATTAACTTCACATTTTGATGATACACTAATTTATCAAGACTATAATTTTCATTTGAATAAAATCCATTTTATTATTCTTCATATTGAAAATAATGCAGTACTTGCTGAGAGATTCACTTATTCATTCTAAAATTTAATACATTTTCTGAACTACACTGTTAGTCAATAAATATTATTCTTTATATACTTCCTATAAAAACCTGTTCCTATATAAATCACAGCATTTATGATATTGAGGTTATTGTTCATTAATTTGACAAATATTTACTATTTTTCAAACCTTGGGATGTTAATATAATGGAGACACAATCTTTTTCCCCTAAAAACCTTCTACTGCAGTGGACTCGGCAATAGGGCTATATAAAGAATGTCCTGTTTTTCACTGTATCCAGATGATGACGTAGGCATATAACAGTGGCCTAAAAAACATTTAAATTATAAATAGTGCATCATAGAGTAAATGAGTAAGGTTTCTTAGAGGATTTAATAGCTCATTCAATACTCTAGAAGAGCTGGGAGTAGGGCTCCAGTGGATCACAGTTGTAAAATCAATCTATTAAGGAAGTAAAATACTGAATTAGATAGACTGAATTTTATGAGAGTAGTATAATAAAATCGAAGACATTAAATTGATTGTTATGCAATGATGGTAACTTTATAACAATCCCTATTGCTGAATTCTTTGTTATAATTAACCATTAAGACATTATTCAAGAGTTTACGAAATCAGACCTGTAATTCTTAGTATGTAAAGAATTTCATTCTTCAAATACTGTGCTTGATTCCTTTACATGTGAAAAGGCCTAGACCAGGCTGGGGATTTAGCTCAGCAGCAAGCGTGTGGTCCTGAGTCCAATCCCTGGTAGCAATTAAAAAAAAGAAAGAAAGAAGAAAGAAAAGGCCTAGATCTTTAATTACAAATTTACATTCTTTCTGCATTTCCATTCTTAGTCCATCCCTTCTTCTTTAATCTTCTGCATGGGCATACTGGACTTCATATAGTTTGTTTCTCTTAACACAACACAGAATATACATTATCAAGACCTTTATCTGACTGTGTATGTGAGGCATGTAGAGCATTGAGTCTGGTGAGAGAAGTTTGGGCAAAATAACTGTTTAGGGAAGAAAGAAGTACATTTTATTTTCAGTAGAGTTTCAGATAAATTTGGTCATTCAGATAGATCCACCTGGAAAATAGTAACAAATGAGTGACAGAATCTTGTGGAGCAATATTGAATCATTATGGAGGCAATAGGTAAGATGAAATTCTTGTCACCACAGATACATACCATGAAAATCTCCTTTCTGTGACCAATGTTCTTATATATGAAAAAAATAATTTTGATGAAGATAAATAAAGCTTATAGATGCACCAAAACAGTCTTTTCTTGTCTACAAAGCTTGTTTAAACCAAGATATATTATTATATTAGCTTTCAGAAATTTCACTAGTAACAGCAAAAGGGAACTATCAATACCTACTCAATGTGTAGATGAGTACTAAAGAAAGCCATTACTGGTGATCATGGCAGCCAATGAAATCACTTTGGGTTTGTCTCTGGAAAAGAGGGCATTGCCTTACTCCAACAATTTAAATTTGAGCAATGAGAAAAATAATGGTAATTAGTCTTAGAATGGAATCCAAATGAGAGATTGTTTAAAAGTATAGGGAAAAGTATTAAAGACAAGATACTGGTACACATTCTGGTCTAAGGTCTATGTGAAAGAAGAAAGTTTTACCCAAAGGATGAACAACATACCAAGTTGTGAAGTCTGACACCACAGTTATCAGATGAGAGATTTTTCAAGAAGGAAATGTTTGATTATCTAAATTCACACAGATCAGTGACTCTCAACGTCTTTTCCCAGACCCAAACTTAAATGCCACTGCATTCTGACGTTTTTCTGATTCTGCCTTTAAACAATATGTTGCTTCCTCTCTGTACCTCTTTAAATGTTTAATGTTCCTCTATGAGGTTTTCTCTTTCTCTTTCTCTTTCTTCTTTCTCTGTCTCTGTCTCTGTCTCTCTTTCTCTTTATCTTTCTCTCACATCTGCTTCTTCCATACATAGTCCCAAAATTTGGAGCACATAAGTCCTTAACAATTACAATGCACATTTTTTCAAACTAGAGTGGCATCCTCTGGTCAGAAATCAAGATTAAGATTAAACTATGAACGATTTGGCACTGAGCTCCTTCTCTTACAGTCTGCGTTCATGTTTTCTGTTTAAGATAAAATGCATTACCTACACAAGCTTTTTCTGCCCTTTTTACTCTGAAACATGACTAGCTCTAACAGGACATTTGGGCAAGAACAGTCAGTGTATTTCATATAGTTAGTGATAATCACAAAAAGTACAAAAGTGATTTTTCATATTAAACATATCCATAATGAAATGAATTTGGCAAAACTAGGGGAAATTGATTCTACTTCTTAGAAACAGATTATTCTTAACTCACCAGGATTCTCAGGATGAATTTAATAACTAGCAATGGGTCTAAAGCAGAGTGGGTAAACTCTTCAATTCACATTCTTAAAGTTGAATATTTTATTTGTAGATTTCTCTGCATTAAATTGAGACCATTCTCATGGTCAACAAGATTACAGCTATGGGTCTTTATACTGTCCCAAATCTTTGAAACAAAGAAATAGTGTTCTCTCCTTTCATAATTTTATTGAACTAAGTCAGACACCAAAAAGCAATACTGCATTATCTAACATGGTAGATAGAATTTAAAAACTCAATTTTCTGAAAGCAGAGAGCATAATGGTGGTTAGTAGGGGTTTGCGTTATGGGAATAAGGACATTTCTGGTTACAAAGTTCAAAACACTCACTTATAATTTGAATAAATTTGGCGAATCCAACATAGCAAGTAAAAGATAATGTTAAACATTTTGGTTGTAGTAACTACTACACAATGCAGTATATCAAAACATCACATTGTATGCCATAAACCTAAACAATTTTTGTTAATTAAATAGTGAAAAGAAATCAAACACAAAGAAAAACAAAGTGCAGAAAGAGTAGATAATGATATAATACAAATAAAATAATTGTGTTGAGTGTCCCATTAAAAAAACAAAAAGTCCAAAAATCTCCTTTTGAAAGAACAGTGTCTCAGATGAACTGAAGCTTAAACTGAAAATAGCAGATCCTGTTTGACATGTTTAAAATGACAGTGGTACCTTGATTCATGAATGCTTTTATTTGCAAATAATTTGCTTCACGAGTGTATGGCAAACTTTTGTTTCTGTTTGCAAACTGCGTATTGAGTGGCAAATATGACTGTCGTGATCTTTCCTGTGCAAACACAAATGTGGCCATCTTTTTCAAAATCTTAGAACAAATTAAGTTTATGAACCAAAGCATATATGTGTGTGTGTGTGTGTGTGTGTGTGTGCATATGTGTGTGTACCATTTGTTAACATGTGTATTGATGAGTGTGTAAGTGTGATTGTGTGTAAAGCCTAAGTGCTCTAGGGGATAGATGCTATCAATATTTTTCTAGTTAAAAAAAATACTTTTCTAGTTAACAGAAGAGACAAGAGGATTAAGTTTCCAGTTATCCAAGAACATTTTGTCCTTCAGATGAAGATCATGTTAGGGTTAAAATAGTGCAAGAAGTAATCCATGAAAAATAAATGAACTGAACTACTTATTTTTAAAAGTGTTATCACTTATAGTAGTTCCATAACTTCTAGCAATAAAATTTGCCTTGTAATTTACCATGACAATATATTAGTGCTTGAAATCCATTTGTTAAAGTGAAAACTAACTGAGAAGAACAGTGCTGTATGATGCATAAAGGAAGTAAATGCCAGGTCTATACTAGCACATACTTAATCCCACACCCTCAGTTCTTTCATCTTCTATAAATATCAGATCAAGTATTTCTCTCCCTCACCCCCCCCCAATAAGCACTCTGTACATCTTATTTTCCCTGCTTCTCCACACGTTCTGCCCTTACTCTTTGTGTGGTCTTATTTTATGATTATTCCAGCTTGTCCAGTATCTCAGCTTCTTCTCTGCCAGCCAAATTTTCTTAATCACTTAAGAAACTTAGTTTTTTTCCAAAACAACTTTCTTAGATAAATTTTGGAATTTCTTGCAAATCTTGTAATTCTTTCATCTAGCAACATCGACTTTAGTACTGAACTTGTATAAACATGTTTCTAAATAATTGAGAACCATTACAGAATAACATACACTCTTTATTCTGCTATGATCTTCAGCAGCTCCTCTCATGACATTTAATTTTTGTCTCACCACTCTATCAACTATCTAATGAGGTAGCCAGATCTTAATGACAGTTTTAATTTCTACTCTGTCCACTGGATCTGGTATTTATTTTTTTGGCTACACTGTACTATATGTTCCTCATAAGCTTCTGCTTTCCTCTGTTTTGTATTGCTACCCTACTCAGTAATCGGCCACATTATTATCCTCTTTCCTCTTTGCCTCTTCCCTGCATCAAAATCCTAAAAGGATACTGTGTCCTCCACACATTCCTTAAGTATCTACATTAAGTTACTTCCTATTTCTACTGCTTATAACAGGCAAAAAACTCTCATTGGATAGTTATATTAACTCTAAATTTCTACTAAATAATAATTTATTAACTGGTTGACTCTGTGAACATTTCATGACTGAACACAACATCTTCACTAGTTAGTTAATATATATTTTGTGTTTCACTGCTTCACATGTAACAGGAATATATTACATATTTGTTAATCAATTTATTCTTAGTCATATCCACTTTATCTTTTAATGCCTCTTCATTCTTTTTCTAATATTATTGCTGTTATATTATGTTATACAAAAATTTATTATTTTTATACTTTATTTTAATCTATTTTTCATGGGTCACTCTTGCTTTTATCAAATTTAAAAGTTGTGCTGTTATGTTCATCAATTTTTAAATATTCTTGCTTTTTTAGCAATAATCAACTCTTTATTACTTTAATGACCAAATGTCAAGCTATAAAAAGGTAACAAAATAACTTATCACTATGATATGTATGTATTTCTTGATGCCTCATCCTGGAGAAACTATTCCAGTAAGTTTTTCTTGCTTAGAGTGAGGTGTGTAAGATATTTGTAAACAGATAAAATGTAAATGGAGATGTGGAAGGACAAGAATGGCTAAGATGATTTTGATAAAGAATAGTAAAGTTGAAGCAATATACTATTGGATAGCAAAGCTTAATATAAAATTATAATTTTGTATAATTCATAGAGAATGATAAAGCAATGAAAAAGAATTTCATATGTACATAAAACTTGGTTTCTGAGAAAAGCAGTACTACAAAGAGGTGGAAAACTAACTATAATTAAACAAAAGATTCTGAGTGAATTACAAATCAATATAATAATCACATTTTTAATATTTTGAGGGAACTCTATACCATTTCTTTAATGGTTACACTACACTGCCAGAAGAATCTTGAGAACATTATACTAAGTGAAGTAAGGTAATCCCAGAAAGAAAAAGACCAGATAGTTCCACTTATATGAGGTATCTAAAATTGTCAAATTAATTTTAGGTATCACTACTATAGTGTTGCATTTATAGTTAATTGTATTATATTTTATGCTGAAGGTGGATTTTATGTTTTTCTCTTACTACACAAATAAGACATTTTGTATTCTTGAGGTAAATTCACCTCTTACACTTTATACATTGCAGTATACATCACTTAATATTTACTTAAGATTTTTCAATAATATTTATAAGTTGAATGACTTTTTTCTTTTTTATGAAATCCTTTTCATATTTTCAAATTATAGTTTTCTGAATAAAGAACTGTTTCTAATTTTGTTTTCTAAACACTGAAGAATTTTCCAGTAAACCTAGTTTATCAATGGTGTGTGTGTGTGCGTGTGTGTGTGTGTGTGTGAAACATTGCATAAAATTCCACTACTTTGATAAATAAAAATTATTTTTCTGCTTGAGTTTAAATTTCATTGTATTATGCTTCTCTAATGACCTGCTGATTTTATCAAAATCTTCAAACACATTATCATCATACTTTGAAAATGTTTTATGCTGTCCTTTTAAAATTATATTTGATACATGTTTGTAACTTGTGCATTTTTCATTTTTCAATTGATTATTTTTGGTGAATGTTTTGTTAGTCATGTCAAAGAACCAATTTTGACTTAAATGTTTTGACTAAAATTTTAACAATCATCTGCACATTTTATTTTTCTTCATTTCTAACTTTTCTGAGTTTATTTGCTTCTTTTAATTTCTTGTGATTTCCTTTAAGCATTAACTTTGTTACTTTTCTCTTGTTGCTAGGATATCCCTTTATACAAAGGATATTTAGTCCTTATATAAGAGTTTCCAAAGTTCTAACAATTTCAGCACTGCTGGAAAGTCTAAGTCCCAAGTCTCCTCCAAGATATAAGGCAAACTCTTAACTACAAGCCCCATACAAATGA
This sequence comes from Dolichotis patagonum, assembly GCA_004027295.1. Lineage (NCBI taxonomy): Eukaryota > Metazoa > Chordata > Mammalia > Rodentia > Caviidae > Dolichotis > Dolichotis patagonum. Next base: position 21,093 of record PVJX010023026.1, on the reverse strand, counting down.
AAAGAATGTTAAACACTTCCAATATTCAGTGGCACAAGATAAACATTTTCATTCCAAAAGTTAAAAACAGGGAGATACAGAGGATTGGGATGAAAGAAAGTCCAAAATCTAAAAGTGCAAACATTAAGCACTACAGTACCATGTCCAACATCTGAAGCATTCTGGCAAAATGTGAGCTCAACAGGGCTTGAGTGACACCATCCCTATGGTATTTTTTGTGGCTGTAGCTCCCATGGCTTCTCTCTTGTGCTGGATTTGCTCCCTCCTTGCCAGTGTTTTTAGATGATCCGTGTTCTTGGCTTCTCCAAACTTCTGGGCTCTCCACTGCACTTTTGGTTTCACACTCACAGTTTCACTTACTGCCCTCTCAAGGGCACACTGCTTGGGTGCCGAGGCCTTCTGAAATTGGAGTGAAAGCCTTCTTAACCCCTCAAGTCTTATATTCTGTATGCACCTAAAACTAATGCCATGTGAGTGATGCCAAGGTCTGCTGCCAGTTTGAGCAGTAGCCAGACTTCACATTCCCTTGGCTGTGAGGGTGAAGTGCCTGGAGTACTGGGCACTCTGAATCCAATTCTGAGCAACAAATGCTCTACCCTTCTGAATTCTGAAACATGGTGCTCTGTGGCTTTTTTCTCAAAGCAAAATCTTTCATTTTTGTAGTTTTGAGGCTGCAAGGGTGGTGATTTTCTGCTTATTGTAAAGCCCTCAGGCCATCTTTTCTATTCCCCTGTTCTCTCTCAGCAATCAAGATCACCTTAGTTCCACATTTGTAGTCTACAGCTTAACTGGAGCTTCCTTTCTGTCCATAACATTTTAAATCATTCTACTGGGTTCCTTGCTCTTGATTCTCAACACAGTTTTGGTTAAAAGCTCCAAGCAGTAGGCATGCCACTACTTCAATATTTAACTGCCTTGAAATTTCCTTTGCCAAATATTGTTTTCACTGTTTTGCTTTATTTTGATTAACTGTTCAATATTCTGCTTTGATAGGTTTTATAATTTCCTGTTTTTGGTTTGATTTTGCTATACATGATTGAATGGGCAACTATTGTGAAGATAACAAGATATGTTATGGTACTGTTGTCTCAGTATCCTGCTCTGAAGTTCTATACCAATTTCCTTGTATTGTTTTGATTGGCTTTGTTCGATGATGTTTGGTTGTATTTTACTATCTTCAAAATAAATAAATAAATAGAATTTTTCTGCCAGTTTAGTCTGCTACCCTTAATCTTATTCTCGGGCAGTTTTTAAGACATAAAAAAATGCAGAAAAACTCTTTACCGAGCCACAACACACATCATTTGGAGTCTAATAACCAATGCAGTCCTTCCCAGCACAAACCTCCCCAGCCTGGTTTTTACTGGCAGGATTTCTATCAGCCTTCTGGTTTTCTGAGCTCTGACCAGAATCTCCCATAGAGAACAGCCTAAGGAGTTCCAGCTCTACTTTTTCAACTGATAGCTCAACGTTTCTAAATTCTTCCCACAAGCCATTCCCAAACACTCTTGAACCATACGGCCAAGTATAGTCACAGCAACAATCCCAATTTTAGGGTAGTAAATTCTGTCTTGGTTACTTTTCTTTCACTGCTGGTACAAAATACATGGCATTCTTAGTTAAATAGTGAAAGGTTTATGTAGCTCACAGTTTGTGAAGGTTTCAGTCCATAATCAATTGGCTCTAAGGCAGGGTGGCATGGCACAGATGTAACAGTTCAAGAAAGCAGAATACAGCAAAAGCATCAAGATCAAAATGGGGAAGGGCAAGCCACCTTTCTTCCCCTATATTGTAAGCAGACTAACCTCCTAGGCAGGTACAGCACTCATACCAGCTCTATGTGCTCCTCTTGCATTGGATGAGGATATTCACAAACTGAGCACCTGCCCCACTGCTGAGTCACTTAGCTAAGCCACTAAACTTCTCTAGTTGACACAGTGTATTAACCATTACAAGAAGTTTGTTTTTAGCAACTCTACTACAGTATGCCTTTAATTTTTTTTCCTTTGGTACCCAGGATGGAGCTCATGACCTTGTGCTTGCCAGGCAGGCACTTATGCCACTGAGCTCAATCCCCAACCCACAGTATGCCTTTTGTGAGTTACTAATTTTACTTGACACTTATTTACTAGCAGTCTACTTTTTCATTAACTTTTGAAAATTATTCTCCAGTATCTTGTCAAATATTTTTGCTATCCCATAGTCTTCTGCCTTTTCCCCTGGAGTTCAACTATATGCATTATTTATTTTTATCACATTTCATAGGTTTAGTGATGTGTTGCTTATCACTAAAATTGTTTTTTCTTGCTTTATTCTGTTCATTTCATACCCTCCCATCCTCTAGTTTTTCTAAACTACATTTTGGTTAGGTTTATTCTGCTAAAAACAGCATATCTCGAGTTCATATTAATTCTTTAATTTCTATTTCTTAAATTTGCTTATTTTTCCATAAGTTGCTGTGTCAGCTAAAATCTCTGTCTTGTCCTCTTAACTTGAATATATTAATTATAGTTATTTTTAAATTAACTCTTTAGTAATTAAAATGTCTGAGATGGGCATGATTGTATTTCCCACTTTGTCCAGTTTTCAGTCATTTAGTTCCATTACTTCCCTGCTTGTTCATGTGTTTTTGAATGATGGACAATGTGTACAATGAATTGTAGAAGTAATCTGAGGCCAAATGGGAAAGGATGATCCCTGAAAGGAGATTTGGTGTTTATTTTTTCTAGGATTTAGAATGCCAAGAGGCCATTTTTGATATGTGATATATTCATACCTTGTGAATTTTTCATTTTTCACTTGATTGTTATTGGCAAATATTTTATTAGTCTTTTCAAAAAACCAATTTTGACTTACATGTTTTGAGTAAATCTTTTGAGAAATTATCTGGACTTTTTGGATAGTGAGAGGAGTTTTAGCTGCAACCAATTTTTGTTGGTGCTTATTTCCTTCAAGGTTGGTGTTACAGCTATGGTGTAGTTCTTAATAATCCTAAATAAACCTTAGAGTATTTACTGAGGTTTTTCTCTCTTGGGGGTCCATAATTCTAGTCCTTTCTTAGTTTCAGTGTGATTGCCGAAAGGTCTAATCCTTTTTCAACCTCTTATCCACTGTTTTATGATCAGAAGACAGCTTCTGAACTTCTTAGTAACTGCTTGGAAATTAGCATGTCAATCAAGGAATATAGTATTATCAAATGTCTGCTTCAATTTTCTGTGCTTCTCTTCCATCGCACATATCTGCTGCTGATATTTTGGATGTAATTACCCCAGTATTAAAAACAAAAAACCTCTCTAACTCCTCCTAATGCTTTGCCTCAGTTTCTTAGTCTTTCTTCCATGTATTCACTTCAGTGAATTGCCACATGCCTCAAAGGAAGAGACTCACTTCAGTATATTTGCTTTCTTTCCAGAATTTTGGTCCATATAATCCTGGTTTTCTCATAAATTAATTAGATTTTTAAAAGATTGCTTAGACTTTCTGGTTGTCTTCTAATGAGGATTTATCTAATTTATCATTATTATAAGTAGAAATAGTGGCAACAAGATTTCAGTTTACTTGGGTTAACTAGGACAAAATGACATACAAATTTTTCAGGCAATTAGGTTTTAACCTTTGTGTAATGACTATTTTAAAAAAATAATGTGAAGCCAAGTACAAATTTTAACCATTTATTAGTCTTCTACTGATGTGTTTGTTTATAAACCATATCAAATAAATTTGAGGCATTAATATTAGACTTGGCATCAGTGAGTGTCATGGATATATTTTGTCAAAGTAAAACATATTGCCTCAAAGTGAAATGTAAATTGAGGAGAATGCATTCTATGTTTATGAAGACAAATCATAGTGTCTTGAAGATCAGAGTTGCTCTTTACCTTGTGATTAGACAGATTCTTAATAACTTTGTCAGTATGTTCTAACAGTGAAGAAATGGCATTCTCTAAGATGGTAATGTGATAGTATAATACAATTCTGTGTCACAGAGAAGAATTAATCCAAATTGTGTATGCATGCATTTGTTTAACAAAAATTAGCTCTTCTTTCTTTATTTTTATTTATATAACTTTGGACATAGATTGAATCAAATACCACAAAGTTGCACAGGTTTCAGGATTAGGTAGGCTGAGTTTAAATACCTTGAAATTTATTCTTTTTCTAGGTGCACTTTCTTCCTTTGTATATGATCACTGTTATCATTCTAACAAGTTTTCATTTGTCACTCTCTAATAGTAGAGGCTCATAGTTTTCTTTTCATTGTTCCTTATATAGCAGTCTGCAGAGAAGTCTTACTGTGCAGTGTTATACATTAGGTACTGCTGCATACAACAGTAATGTTAAATAATGCAGGGAAGTATGACACAATATTAGACATGAAAGGGTTAAGGCTATGTTCATCAATATCATCATGATATCTATCTGTAAGATATCTGATATCTATCAGATACATAGGAATTTAATCAGTGTTCAATAAACAATTGTTGACTAGGTGAACAGTATGGTTAGGATGCTATTTGACCTTCCAAAATGAAAAAAATAAAGAATCCAAAAGATGTCTGTGAGATGGTAATTATTGTCCTAACATAGACATATTAACAAAGACCAGTCAACACTAGTTTCAGTCATGAAAACTTATGAGTTTCACAGAATATATTAGTCCAATTAAGTAGAAGAGATCTGTAGGCTGAAAACTGTAAACTAGCCTAAGCAATGAAACTTCATGAGAAAAGCACAATAGTGACTACATAAAGTTACAGACACAACAGCTTACTTAAGGTGTTTTCTGTATTCCACTGAATCATTCTGCTTACTAAATTGTTACACATTTGACACAATAGCCCATTGTTTGTATTTCACCAAATGGCTATCACAGCAAAAGGGAAAAGATTATAAAATACACAAAATTATTAACCTATCTATGAAGATTTTTCAGCTTCACCCCTGTAAAAAAAAATGTGTATATCAGAAGGTATCCCCAAAGGAACAAAACCATAAATAGTAGAAAATAATGCCTACCATTTTAGAGCCAAATTAAAGGCAGGATGAACACTATAAATATTTTAATAGGTTTTTCTTAATAACTACTCCTTTCGAGATTTTTAAACTCAGATTTAGGTCAGATCTCCTTAAATTATATCCTTTCCAGTATTAACAAGTTCAGTTTCCAAAAGAAAATGTAGAATAGAGGTATAGAGAGAACAATAGATTTCTACTACTATATAACAAATTACCAAAAATCTAGCAGTTCAAAGTGATATATATTTATAATCATGTACTTTCTGGAGTTCTAGAGTCGAGATATAGCATATTGGGCTCTTCTGCTCAGGGTCAAATGGACTGAGAGATACAGTGGACAGTAGACAAGAGTAGACAAGAGATACAGTAGACAAGAGTAGACAAGAGATACAGTAAGTTGCACTCCTTTTGTTTCATGGAAGAATCTGCCTCCAAGCACACTGAAGTTTTGGCTGACTTCAGATGCTTCACGGAAGTAGGCCTGAGTATTCATTTTCTTTCTGGTTAATACCTGTGAACTATTCTCAACTCATAGAGGCCACTGCATTCTTTTGCAAACATAGTTCCTTTGAAGACAAAAACAGAGAAACTCCTCCAGCTCTCTCTCATCAAATCCCCCTCCAGTTTGAATGTTTTCTGCCAGAAAAAGCCAATCTCTTTCCAAGGCTCATCTGAATAGAACAGGCACATCTAGAAAAATCTCTCCATTTTATGATCTTATGTATATCTTGAAAATCTTTTAAAAGCAATACTTATCTAGATTAATGTTTCTTTAGCTGTGACAACTAGTTTTAATAAGAATTATTTTTTAAGTCATAGAATATAGGCAAAATTATGCAATGAAAATCAATTTATGCTAGACACAGAGCAAACCAGTTTAGGTTTTCTTTTTTTCTCTTGGATATCCTGATATAGTTTTTTCATTCCACTCCTACTTATCTATCATAAATCCTAGAAAATAACAATCACTAGGATTCATAAACTCCAGTGGTAAATTGATTTTTCAGTCAAAAGCTTCCTTATTCTCAAACATTCTATATTTTGCTTCAATTTGTAATTAAACTATTCATAGGTGTTTATTGTATATTCACAAAAAACTTTTATTTAAAATCTCTATACCCTTCTTGGTTTTCATTATTATTTAGAAATCCTAAAATCCTAATCTTCCAGATGGTAAAAGGAATATTATATGAAGATAGTCAAGCAGCCAATAGACTCCTAGTAATAGAATTTTTAAAACTTCAGAAATATCTTTTAAAATGTTGTTGTTAAGAGATTTGGCAGAATGATGACAACATGTGGGTAGAACAGCAGTTTCCATAATAATTGTGTGGGTGGTGAATAGATTTTTGTGGAAAAAAAAATTGCTGGGTTGTGGCCTAATGAATGTACTCATTAACCTTAATAGCATTATGTAGAGAATGGAGCAGACCGTGCTGGCAAGAGAAGCAAATTCAGCCTTTAGTCATTTTTTAAGGTGCATTTGATGGTGTTGTAGTCTCAATTAATAATGAATGGATATGGTACCTAAAAAATTCTGTGTAATTTTAAGTTTGCTATTTAAAGTACAATTTTTTTCTTGTGTAAACCATTATAATAAATATTAGGATACAGAAAACCAAAACACAAAATATATATCAGAATTGAAAGAAACAAATATTTGTAGCTAACTGTATTGCACTGACAATTTCAAAACCAAAAAAGAATCATAATGTTGCTTCATGAATGCAGAAATCTTGCCGTGCCAGCCTACCCCACATTTAATATTAACTGCATATTTGTTAAAAGTCACAATACTTTAGATGCAGAGAAGAGAAAACTATTAAGTATAGGGTGCTCAGAAAAGATTTTAATGTTACTATTACAGTTTGTGTCTAGCTGTCCCCCCAAAGCCTCATGCACTTTAAATAGGTCTTTTTCAGAATCAACTGAATCTAGAGCTTGTGATTGATTTGTAGAGCAATTCTGGGATTAAGGATGTGGGGATTACAGATGAGTGATCACTGGATCAGCCCACTGATTGGACTGACATCACTCATTCTAGCAGTCTGTGTAAGATAAAAGGGGCAGAAAGCGTCTCTTTCCTCATCTTGTTTCTTTTGTTGTCTTCCACTATCATAAATTGTTGCCCCTCTGCCCTGTGTTACCTTGCCTTGAAACCAATCGATTATGGACTGAAACCTACACAAACTGAGCTAAATAACCCTTTATTCCTTGAAATTTGTGTGTTGGGTGTTTTGTCCCAACAACAAGAGAAAACTAAGTTACATTCTGTTTCTTTGATTAAAGAATTAGAGTTATCAAATTAGATGAGATACCAGAATTTGGGAAAATGGCACCATGTACTGAGGGCATAGCATACTCAACGGCATGGAGGTGTGAAAGTATAATATGTTTGAAAAACAATGCGCTTTTTCCAGAAGATAATTTGTGTGTGGTTAGTCTCAGTGGCATAAATATCATCATAATAAGCAGAGCTAAAGATTTCAATAAGCAATCATTGTGTATGCATAACATGCCATTCTTTTCCTCTCCCAAATTCGTATCTTCTAACTCAAATTTAATGACCATTAACTTCTAGTAATAATCATGTACATGTCTACAGTGTATTCTGGTATTGAGTATTTTGGAACAGAATTTGAGGTGATTTATTTGAGGTTGTATTCCCGCCATAGTTAGAAGAGTTACATATCTCCCCAGTCTCTCCTAAATTATAGTACATAACCATGCTTCCACTGAAGAGTTCAACTGCTGCCCCACTGCATGTGATTAGCTTGCCATGTAAATAAATCAAGAGACTGAAAGATGTAAGAATTAGGTATTTAGAAACACTCAGAATACTCTTTTGAGAAATAATACTCTTCTGGGAAATAATCTTCAGGAGTCAAGACAGGAAAGTGATTTTCAAGAAATGATAATTCAGTGATTGGAAACCTAATGAATTGTACTGTTTATGAAAAGACTAAGTAAAAAGGAGAGTATATTCAGTCCAAAGAATAAATGAAATAAAGCTAATGGGCCAGAATTTGTCAACGAATACATTCAGGCCGGACCTGCCTAAGAGACTGTTGGCTCCTGGAGGGCATGGATTGAAACCTACCATTATGATGGACACAAAAGAGACACTCAGAATCCTTGCTGAATACTTTAATATGAATATGACACTGACACTATCAATAAAGAATGACCCAATCATTGTAAGTATTACATGTGCTTTTTGCATTTTAAATATCAATCACTCATAAATATATGTTTTGCAAATGAGGAATGACTGAAAGTATATTAGCTGTACTTTGATGATTTAGTTCTTGATGAGGCAGACAATTGTAAAATCATTTAACATTTATTCTCAACTTTATAAAGCTCATAATTTTTTTTACTGTATAACAGTTTTCTTTTTTACATTTCTTGCATTTTTATTTTAAAGAGAAAAAACAGAAAAACCAAGAAACAAATAATTAAAAACAACAAATCAAAATAATAATAACAAAAAACAATGGCAACATAGGATTTCAAAATATGATAGGCATTTAACAATGGTGGTTGCAATTTTACTGCATAGCTTTTGAATTTATTTTTACCTATTCTTTTTGTTATCTAACCCTCTGGAGCTCCTCTATATTTTACATTGTCTTATACTATTGGTTTTATTGGTTTTTAACCCTACATTGCTTACTTCATAACCATTGGTCTACTTGACACATCATTAATTTAATACAATATGTAGGAAAAATAATACTAAATTTAAAATATTTATAAGTATGTAACAGAAAATACTTGTACTTCTACAGTTGTCATTATTTTGTATGTTTGAGTGTCAACAACCAATGTTCTGAATACAAAAACATACACATAATATAACAGTAGATTCTATTAGGGTAGGTACTATTTTATTAATATTAGGTTCATACTGGACCACAGATTAAAAGCAGTTGCTGGTAAGTATTCTTTTAAAGCTTAAAAATAAATTTTATGTAGAGAACATGCAGAAATCTAGAAAAGATTTTATAGAGCATATAAAGAGAAATATGAACATCATGTGGCAAATCATACTCATTCTCTTTTCATCACACAGCTGTTCTCTTCCTATATTTTCCAATACATGACATGGAACTTCCATATTGATTTTCTTTGTCCATAAACCATAAATTTCTCCTCTATTGCCCAAATATACAGTCCAAGGGATCCTACCTTAGAATTTTGTATACATGACTCCCCACTCTTACTGTTATTCTTTTAATTAAATTTTCATTGTGCTTCTTGATTCTTTAAAATATTTATTGTATTAGTACATGTTAGTAGTACACAATATTTACATTTCTTTTGGAGAATTAGAACATGTACATAATACAATTTAATTCCCCTTCCTCCCTCCCTCCTCCATCCATCTGTTGGTGCTTCCTTTTTCTTTTTTTGTACATGTTTGCAAAAACATAATGCTTTCATTATTTCTTTGGAGTTGATACATGTACGTAACACTTCTTAACTCCTTTTTTCTCCCTTTTCCTTCTCCTCCCTCAACCTCTGATCCTCTTTCTCACTGAAAAAGATCTACTCTCTTCTTCCTATTATCTTTTTTCTCTTTATACCTTGGGTATCTCATACAAGAGACCATGCAATATTTAAGCTTGCTTGTCTAATTTATTTTACTTAACATTATGATCTCAGTGTGCATGTGTTTTTCTACAAATTACTTTTTTATGGCAGACTAGGATTTTATTGTGTGTAAATACTATATTTCCCTCATTCGTCTGTTTATAGACAGATAGGCTGCTTCCAAGATTTAGCCATTATAAATTATGCTGCTATAAACATGTGCATGGATGTATCACTGTAATATGATGTCTTCTACTCTTTTGGGAATATCCTAAAAGGGAAATAATTGTGTCAGTGGAATTTCTAGATACAGTTATTCTGAGGAAAATCTGTACCAATTTCCAAAGTGTTTGTTCTAGTTTGCATTGCCAAAAACAGTGTAGAAGGGTTCCTTTTCCCATGTAGCCTCACCAGCATTTCTTAATAGTTGATTTCTTGATGAGAGCCATTCTTTCTGCAGCAAAATGGAATCTCAGTACTGTTTTAATTTGCATTTCTCTAGTTGTCAGCAATGCTGAACATTTCTTTGAACATTTTTGGCCATTTGTATTTCTTCTATTCATTTCACTTGCCCATTTTTTTGATTGGATCTTTTATTTTGGGAGTATAATTATTTTTGAAATATTTATTTTTTTTAGCTTAGTCCTCTATGTTACACATACCTGGAAAATTTTTTTTCCATACTGTATACTGTCTTTTCATCCTGTTTCTTTTGGATTGCAAAAAAATTTTAAATTTATATGATCCCATTTGTTGAATCATTGGTACAACTTCCTGTGCAGCCAGGGTTCTGTTCAGAAAGTTTTGCCTGTGCATATCACTTTGAGTTGTACCAATTTTGTCTTCCAGCATGTTAAATGTTTCTGTTTTAACCTTTAATTCTTTGATTTATTTTGATTTCTTTTAGTACACGGTGAAAGATATGGGTCTAGATTCAGACTTCTACAGGTAGACAACCGGCTGGTTGCCTTAACACCGTTTATTGTGAATCCATTGACGATAACACCAAGAAAAACTAAATACTTAGGAATTAACTAAAGAAGTGAAAGACCTTGACAGTGAACACATAAGCATTCTGAAAAAAAAAAACTTAAAAGCACAACACAATTGGAAAGAACACATTCCGGGGTTAGATATCCAATATATCAAATAAATATCAATATGGCCATATTTCTAAAATTGATGTGCACATTTAATGCACTCTCAATCAACATTTCCACAGCATTCATCACAGAACTTCCATAAACAATTTTATAATTCATATGCAATCTGAAGAGAACCAGAAAAACAAAACAAAGCCCGTGTAAAAAGATTAAAGCAGAAACAATAATAGTATTAGACTTGAATTATATTACAAAGCTACTCTGATAAAACTGAAACATGGTACTGGCACTAAAACAGACACAAAGATCTATGGAACAGAATAATACCACATTCAGGAACAACCCCAAACACAGTCAACTATTGGACTGTTTGGAAACAAGCTAAGAAAGTGCACTCAAGGAATGAAGCCTTTTTAATAAGCAGGGTTTGTTTCCTTGACTTTTTCAACTATCACTCACACTACTGCCATGATCCATCCAGTTAGCATCGTATCTTTGCATCATTTCATACCTTATAAGCTACCACTGGCTCCCAGCACTTTTATAAGATCCAAAATCTTTGGAATGACACAAAAGAAAATTTACAATGCTCACTTCCTCGTTAACACACTATTTCTGTTTGGTTTATGTAATTATAAGGCGTAATATTCACTATTTGACTCACATGTATTTTCTCACTATATTGAATTTCTGTAAAGAGAAAAAAGGAAAATAGAAATGAAATAAAACAGACTAATAGGAGCATATCAATAATTAATACATTGCATATTGTTATGTTCATAGTAGCTGCTCAGAATACAATAAGTGGGCATGAAATATTGTCCAAATAATATTAGCACAAACCTTTCTTTTCAATAAACTAAGAGAAAATAGTTGTAAACAATCTTAACTATATCATATATATTTTTATTCCTTTTCCTTTTCCTTCCTTTCCTCTTTCCCCCATAAATTTCTCTTTTCTTTTGAACAGTTTCTTCACAACTCACAATATCTTTTCTATATTTTGGATCTCATTTACATGTTCAGCTTCTCACATGAGTGAGACAATACAATGTTTATACATATTGGTCTGATTTATTTCACTTAGGAGTATGGTCGCAAATTGCATTCATGTACCTATAAAAGTCTTGAATTTATCCTTATTTTTGGCTGTGTAGTACTCCCTTGTGTTTTGAAAAAAAAAACACTATTTTTTAATCCATTCCTCAGTTGATGGGCATTTGGGCTGTTTCCAAAATTTAGCTACCAAAATTTTTTGTTTATTCTGAAGAGAATAAAATCAAAAGAAATAAAAAAGAATAAACCAAAAGAAAACAATGAATATGATACATGACTTCAAAATAAGATAAAAGGAAATCAATAATGGCTATCATAATGCCTCTTTTTATCTTCAAAATAACTGCCCATATCATCAGGCATAATAAAATCAAACAAAATAGTACACAATAAAACCAATAAAAACAAAAAAATCAAATTATACAGGACTTCAAAACAAGGCAATAGTAAAACAATAGTTGCTACTATAATGTCTCTAGTTATCTTCAAAGTCATTGCCAATACCATCAGACATAATACAAACAAAACAGAATAAAATCAATCAAAATAAAACAAAGCAATACAGGGCTTCAAAACAATATAATAGGAAATCAATAATGGCTACCATAATATATTTTGTTATCTTTGGAATGGCTGTCCAAGTCATCAAATATAATAAAATCAGACAAACCAAAGCAGAATAGAACTAAACTAAACAGAACAATGAAAACAACACAAGTTTCAAATCATGATACTAGATTACAATGGCCACTGCCTTCCCTTTTTAGACACTTCCACCCCCTTCACTTTCACAATATATACTGTGCATTTTGGACCCCACTAATTCTTTTAGTATTTTATACTAGGGAGACAACACAATATTAACCCATGTGACTCTGAACCATTTCATCCATGAGCATGATCTCAAGTTGTATCCATTTACCTATGAGAGCCTCAAAGTTATCTTTCTTTATAGCTGAGTAGCTTTTCATTGTATAAAATTGCCATGTCTTTCTTATCCACTCTGCATTTGATGAACATGCTATCCCCACTTCTTTCTGGTTTCCTGTCACATAGAACATTATTCTCTCTGCTTTGACTTGCAGGCTATGAACCTCCTTTCAAGTTAAATGTGTTTCTTATATAAAGCATATTGATGGATCCTGTCTCCTGATCCACTCTGCTTGTTTCTTTTTATTGGTGAATTGAGGCCATCTACATTAATGGTCATGGCCAACACGCACTGCCTCATGTCTGCCATGCAATTTTCCTGCTGTTGGCTGCCTACTTTTCCCCTCCATTCAATTGTCTGCCCTGCTCAGTGACCCCCCCCCACCACTGTTCCTGGTACATGGTCTTTTTTATCTATTTCTAGAATGTCCTTCACTATTCTTTGTATGGTTGGTTTGATGGTCATTAATTTCTTTAGTTTTTCTTTATAATGGAAGTATCTTACTTCTCCATTAATTTTGAAAGATAGTTTTGCAGGATACATCAATCTAGGTTGGAAGTTGTTTTCTTTCAGGACATGTAGTACTTCACACTAGCCTCTTCTTGACTTGATGGTTTGTGTTGAGAAGTCTGTCATGGTTCTAATGGGTTTTCCTTTATAGGTGATCTGTTGTGTTCTCTAACAGCTTTTAATATTCTGTTCTTGTGTTGAATTTCTGGGATCTTGATTATTATATGTCTGCATAGAGATTTATTTTGGTTATGGCTAGCTGGATTCCCATGTGCCTCACTTATCTGAGTGTCACTTTTCCCATGCTTGAGAATTTGTCTGATATTATTTCTGTAAATAGACTTTTAATGTCATTTGTGTTGATCCCTACTTTTTCAATCCCACTATTATTTTTAAGTTATATTTCTTTGGGTTGTCTTATAGCCCTTGAATTGTTATTCCTGGTAGCTTTTTATTTTGAAGATATCTTTCTTTTTAAAATCACAAGCTGCAAACCTGTCTTCAAGGTTTGATAGTTGCTTTCAAATGGTTTTGCGAGCTTTCAATGGAGTCTTTAATTTCTTGGCTATCTTTTTGAATCTGTTTCATGTATTTAAATCTTTTTATATTATTCATCAATGTTTCTCTCATTTTCCTATGCTACTCCATTTTTTCCTATGTCTTCTTTAGAGTTGCTTAGCAATTCTTTTGTTATGTTTTTCATTTTTTCTTTTACCTGAGATAATAATTTCTTTTATAGCCTCATGAAGTTGTTTCTTTACTTCAGTTGCCATCACTTCAGAAATTTCAGGTGTGCCAATCCCAATCTTTTCCATGTTTACATCTCCTGGACTTGCTCTGCTTGGGTTGGAGGCAAAAGACTGCTTTTGCCTTCTTTATTTCGACATATTCCTGGGTTCTTCCAGACAAGTGGGTGGTGGGGTCCCAGGCACTTCCTGCTTTGGCTACAATTTTTCTGAAATGAGACTGTTTGGTTCTTGTAGCCAGTGCTGGCTATGGGTATCTGATGGTAGCCAGTGGGTACACTGGTGCAGGGAAGTCTGTTGCTTTTCCTAGCCTGCACTGCCCTTCACCATGTCTGGTGCAGTGTGCATGAAGGCAGTGTTGGCCAACACTTCCTAGCTGGTCACAGAGGGGATCTTCCACAGTGGCTGCCAGAGTTCATGCAGGGGTGGGCCTGGCCACTGCCTGCAGAACTGGGCTGGTCACCAATGGGAAACCTCTGCTGCTGGAATGGTGTGGAGGCCGGGCATAGTCCAAGCAGATTCCACAGGTCTGCACCCAGCTAAGAGCTGTTGGAGGAAGCCAGAAGCAGTTCTGGTTCTGGGCTTATCCAGCCTGACTCCAAAATGGCTCCTGGCCAATCAGTCTCTCCTGTGAGAAGACTGAGTCCTCTGCACTCACTGCCAGCCAGTGAAGTCCTCTTTGCAGATGCCTCTGGGGTCACCAGTCACCACCATCACCTTGACTGTGCATCCACAGGTACCAACAGCTCCTCTCCACACAATGGGTTCTGTTCTGGGTGAAGGCACCGCCAGCTACTGCCTTCTTCATTTAGGTTTTTCTTTTTACTCTCACTGTGGGCTTCAATTCTCACTTTAGATTCTTCCTCCATCCAGAGTACCCACTTCTTTCTTTCTTATCTTCCCCATGATGCTATATTCTAGTATCTGGACTGTTTCTCTGAGAAAGGCTGTTTTCTCTGCTGCTTACTGTTCTGCCATCTTTATCTACTAAAAATTTTTGCTGCTATAATTAAGTTCACATATATAACTATGGTACGATGTTTTTAATTCTTCTGGGAAGATACCCAGAAGTGGAAATACCTGGGTTGAATGGGATCACCATGAGGAAAACCCAGACCACATGGGAAATACTACAAAGCATCAACACATAGGATCTCACTTTATTAAAAAGCTTTGCACAAAATAATCACTGACAGAGTGAAAAGACAGAGTGGGAAAAAAATTATAGCCAGTTGACAAAGGACTTATATCTAGATCATATAAACAACTGAAAAAAATTAGTCCCCCAAAATTGAAGGACCCAATCCAAAAATGGGCATCTGAGATGAAAATCCACTTCTGAAGAAATACAAACTGCAAATAAATATATGAAAAATGTTCATTATTGGTCATTTGGGAGATGCAAATTAAAACAACACTGAGATCCCATCTCACTTCAGAAAGAATGGTTATCATCAAGAAACTAACCAATAACAAATGCTGGCTAGGTTGTGCAGAAAAAGGAAGCCTTCACTGTTGCAGTGTAGATGGCTGCAACTACTGTAGAAATCAGTGTGGAGACTCCCTAGAAAACTATTTCAGAGTGCTTTTATTGTTTCATGGTTCACAGTTTTAAAATTGAATTTAAATATTATCCTTCTATAGACAGCTAATTGTTTACTAATTTATTCTCTTTTCATTTAGTTTATGCCTATTTGTTTATGATCACTGTGTGTGGTCAGAGATTTGTATGTCTCCCTATGTTTCATACCTCCAATAGTCTGTGAGCTTGAAGATTATAATATGTGAAATCTATTGAAATTATGTGGGGTTTTTTTCCAGTTTCAACATGCGGTAAATAGGATAAACTGAATTTTCTTCAAAATGTGTAGTGTTTCTCTCCAAAAATAAAATAGAAGCCTTCCCCATTTAGTTTTGTCTTAAGCATCTGACTTCTTTTGGTCAATAACATTTGTTACTGTTTAGATGTGAAACATATTCCCAAAATTTCAGATGCTCAAATATAGCGCATTTGGTAGGTGGCTGGATCATGGGGCAATGATACTCCCCAGGGGATTTATCCGCTGATGAGCTCATGGCTTAATGTACTATGAGGAGGTAGAACCTGGTTGTAAGAGGTGTGCTCCTGGAGCATGCCTTTGGAGGGTATTCCTCTCTTCTGGGGTACTCCCTTCTCTCTGTTTCATGGCTGCCATGAGGTGAGTGGCTTTCCTCCACCACATCCTTTCGTCATGTTATTTCTGGAAGCCAACAGACCAGTGGTGGCACGGGTACCACTGTGGGCTGTTTGTAACAGTTTGAAAGCTGTTTTGCGATTTTTTTTTTTTTAAAGACAAAACATGCTAATCCATCACTTGCTTTTTCTAACCTAAAATCTCACTATTAAGGTTTAACCATGATGTTGGCACTTTGCAATAAATGGGTTTTGAGGATGCCAGTTTGGGCACTTGGTCTCTAAAAGCTTCTCCATCACTGGACTAGACTATGGAGTGAACTGCTCGTACCATGTACATAGTTTTAGTAATACAATATTAGAGTGAAAATAAAATTTGATTCTTGCTAAATGAGCAAAATATCTTCAGAGAAGATTTAAGGAATCTAAGTATCTCTTGGAGAGGTGTTGTGAGAATGGGTATATATGTATAATTTTTTTTCTTTAGTTAAAATACACTGAGATCACTTTTCCTACACAAGCACTCTGCTGCTGTGATATTTTCAGACCTGAATTTCCAAACACAGCATGTATAAATGTAGATAATTGACCAGATGTCAAAAAATTGGAAAGAAAATGGTAAAATATACCATAAGAGGAGGAATAAAATGTTTGCTAGTTAGAAGACGGACAAAATTGGATGTGTGAATCGACAGATCGAGAACAAATGCCTTAATGTTGTAAGATTTGAGTAAATATTATTTTCTTTCTTTGTCTTTCTTTTTTACATCACTTTGGTAAAATACATCTCATCCAAAGCATTAAAGTCATGTCAAGATATTGAAGTGCCATTCTATCAAACTAATGAAAAGCAATAGGTGATAGAATGTAATTCGAGTTTTTCTTGGCATTTCATTTTACCTTTGGATTTATTACTCCTTATTTAGAGTTATGTGACCATCTTCAACAGATTTTGAAAGTATATGCTTATAAAAACATTAATAACTAATCACCCCAAGGCAATATAGTATCACTTATCTTAGCCAGATTCAAATTACTTTTCTGTGGCCTTCACTAGGAGATATTCTCACTACACTGAAATAGAATGACACTGATTTGTCAAGTGGAAATTGAGCTTTTTCATTTCTACACTAATTTTTTTATAATTTTTATTTTGCTTTTGACTGGAACTACCTGGAACATATAATTTTAAACTCACAACCTGAAATTATAACATTAATGATATGATATTGTCTTTTATGATTTCTTGAACTGAACAATTTATAACTGGAAAAAAGCAAAGACAGAGAAAAATATGATGATAGATGAGTACATTAAGAGTCTTTGGTCATGACCCTTTTCTTCTACATAGAGTCCTGAAAGAAAGTTTATGAAGACAAGTTTTTTACAACCCCCAAGAAATTCAATGAATGAATTGTGAAGGGTAAATTGAACCTATTATAATCTTTCATTTCTTATGTAATATTCATAATCATAACATTACATAAGAGTGAGCTAATGTTAACAAAAGGAACAATTTAAATTCCCTTTCTTGGAGAATGGTGCTCTGCCTACCTCATTTGCAGCACGCCCATGCATCTCCCGGAGTGCCAGTGAGACCCACACTCTCCTATCAGTGACATAATAAACCTTCCACAACAGAGGGAGAAAACAAGGCAAACAAGCCCACTTCATTTCAGCTTGTCAGATTTAAATAAAATCTTCAGTAGCTGAAAATGAAAAACTTGAAAGAAGATAATGTGTGAAGTAACCAAATTCAACACAGGGACAAAACATATTGCATTTCTTTGACTTTTTCTTTTATTTCTGTCTTCATCTTGTCACAGAGTTTTTAAAATTTTACCACTCGTAACTTTTACAGAGTTATCTTGTCAAAGAGACTTAGAAGAAATAATGATTTGTTTGGTTTGTTCATTTTTCTCTTCAGCCTATGTATGCCTTAGAAAGTATCTCAACTTATTATAAACATTTGTAATACCTGAATAAGTAATCTATGACCATTGGAACAATTTCTAGTTGTTATTTTTTAAGTCAGAGTTGGTGTATCAGGATATATTGAAAAAAATGCATTTTTCTTATTTTCCATTTTTACGGTTGGGTGTGTTTGTTTGTTTGCTTGTTTGTTTTTTGGTATCCGGGATCAAACCCACCACTTCACACTTGCCAGGCAAGTGCTTACACCACTGAGCTAAATCCTTGGCTCCATTTTTATTTATCTTTATTAGTACAATTGATTACATTCATAATGAGGAGTTGGCACATGTACATAACACATTTTAATTCTTTTCCTATTTGCTTCCCTTCTTCTTCTCCCCCACTCCATCTCTCGTTCCTCTTATTCTTTGCAAAATATCTGCCTTCCTATCTTTTATTTAGTTCTATAATTTACTTGTGTTGAGTTCTCATATAAGAGAAACCATGTGATATTTAAGTTTGCATTTCTGTAATTATTTACTTACATAATGTATTCCTCAGTATTGCTTTTCTACACCAAATATTGGATCATGCTCCCTCATTCAGGAAAAAAAAACAAAAAATGTACTTAAAAAGATCGTATCAATAAAAAAAATAATGCTTGATAATGTAAACCACTTTCCTCAGCCTTTTTTAGTGTTGAATGACCTCTACTCCTTTCTTAAATCCAAACATCTTCCTGTTTGAATTTGGAGCCTCTACTGTGTTCCCCTTCAGCTCTCTCAGTATCGTTATTTCTTTGGTAGTATTTCCTGTAATTGTCAAAAGTTTTCCTTTCCTTATAGAGCACAACACCACTTATTCCCATCAAACACACAGCACAAACTATGTGCATCAAATGGATAAGAGGAACAACTCAGAAACTCCTTCCCCCTCTGGATGCCCCATTGTTTGCTCAAATGTGGTTTAAGCATTGTCTCATTCTCTGTTTCTGTCTCTATCTTTCCAGTACTGTGATTTGAATCAAGAGCCTTAATACTAAACTACATCCATAGCCTATTTTATTTTGACACATGTTTTACCATATCATTAACTTGCCAAGACTATGTTCGAACTTGAAATCTTCCTATCTTACCCCTCCACTGTACTGGGATTATAGACATGTGCTTCCACATCTGGTTTAGATAGTTTCTTGTATTTTGTTTTCATTGTAATGTGTCAGGAAGTATCCAAAAGCCTTAGAACACTAGAATACTTTTCCCTATTCTGCTATATTCTTATAATCTTATGATGTAAATGCTCTCATTTTCCTCTTCACTTCTTATTAGTATATATTTGCTATACATAATAAATATATTAGTTGTGGAAGTTGATATATATCTATATATCTATATATCTATATATCTATATATCTATATATCTATATATCTATATATCTATATATCTATATATCTATATATCTATATATCTATATATCTATATATCTATATATCTATATATCATCTATATATCTATATATCTATATCATCTATATATCTATATATCTATATATCTATATATCTAGATGTATAGATACATCTATATATCTATCTATATATCTAGATGTATCGAGGTCTTTCATACTTCTTTTTCCCTTCCTCTCTGTCTCATCTCCCCACCCTTGTATACTATTATGTGTCTTTTATTTTGCTCTTAAATTATTTATACTTTGGGTATCTTACATGCATCCTGGGAATTGAAACTAGTGCCTCCTACATAATAGCCAAGTGCTCTGGTACTGAGCTACATTCTTAGCAGTTCTTATTTTAAAAGGGTCTCACTGTGTTGTCCGGACAGACTTCAAACTTGTGAACTTCCTCATTGAGTCTCCTGTGTCTCTAGAATCAGAAATGTGCCTCACTACATCCAGTTTAAATATGCATTTGAGAATATCCATGATATATACAAGAATGGACCTTGGACACAAAGACTTCACTTTGAGGCTCTGAAATATCAGCATTTAATAGAATTACTATTATCTGCCAAGTTTTAAAAATCTATGTATGATTCTTTTGTATAATATGAACAAATATAATATAGTTAAATTAATATTAGTCATATTTTGGAAATAGTTTTTCATTCTTATGTATAACTATTTTAATGATCATTATAAAGTAAAAGGAGTGAACATATTCAAAGTTAGCCTAACCTAGATATTAAGCATCCAGGAAAACATATGCCTGGTAATATTATGCAGCTTGTATGTATATATGGCAGTGGTGGTGAATGTACGGCACATAAGCCACAACGGGCATGCAAGATTCTCAGAACATGAGCCAAGTTAGACTTGTTTTTTTTTTTTTTTTTTCTAAAATAAAACTGCAGTATTCAGGATTAATTGCGATGTTGATACTTCAAGGTAAGTAAGTGGGTTTTGGATGGCAGTTTGGGAAGTCGTCTCTAAAAGGTTAGCCATCATTGATATATGGTATTTTACAACTGGCAAAATTCTATCAAAAGCACTGTTATGCTTTGCAGTTCAAAGTAAGTGAGGCTGATTTAGCAATCTGAGATACACAGTTTTTATTGTATTACTATTTAATTTTAACAGGTTGGTTTATTAACAGGCATTAAGGTATAATGCAGGTATATCATGTGACCTAAAGTAGCCACTGCATTACTAATATTTCAAAACCAAATCTAGAAAGCAAAAGAGGTCATTTGCTCAGATTTCTGTTTTAAATTGAGGCTTCTTTGTTTCCCACAGCGATGGCTGGGCTGATAGGTATGATGTGACAGATGGGTATCAGCGAGAAGCTGTTGGTGGAATCACAATCAAGCTCCAGTCTCCTGATGTCAAGTGGTTTGATGATTATTATCTGAAGCTCCGGCCAGAAACAAACCTTCGAAACCCTTGGTTTCAAGAATTTTGGCAGCATCGTTTTCAGTGTCGGCTGGAAGGGTTTGCACAGGAGAACAGCAAATACAACAAGACTTGCAATAGTAAGATTTATTGTTTCATTTAAAGTGGGTAAGGCTAAGGCTCCAATTTACATAAAGTGTGTCAGG
>PVJX010023025.1:12601-29936 GCA_004027295.1 Dolichotis patagonum | reverse complement strand
GGCAGGGTGGGCAAGGGTCCTTCCGGGGAGGCAGCCCATTTCCATGGCTGATGGCCCTGGACCCCTTTCCAAGTCACTGTGTCAAGACACAATCTACTGAAAATGCTTTGACAGCCTCGGTTTTTAAGAGTATTGCTAGGTGGTGGCACATGCCTGGAGTCCCAGCATGCAGGAGGCTGAGGCAGGAAGATCATGGTTTGAGCCTAGCCCTAGCAAGTCTGTGACTTGTCTCAAAAAATCTAAAACAAGATCTTTAAGGGCCAGGATGTAGCTCAGTGCAGGGGCCCTGAGTTCAATCCCTGGCATCACAGAGAAAGGGTGGAGAAGCAGGCCCTGCTCAGTGTGCAACTGGACCTCAGCACAGGGGACGGGGGTGATGAAAAGAGGGGTAGGGGACCCCCGCCCAGGGGCAGCCCGCAGCAGACCTTGACCCTGCTCCCCGCAGGCCCCCATCGCTGGACCAGCTCCGTGCTGAGCGCCTCCGGCGGGAAGCAGCAGAGAGGGCCCGCGCAGAGGCCCTGCTGGCCCGGGCTCAGGGCTGTGCCCCCCGGGAAAGCGAGCCTGAAGAGGAGACTGACGAGCGGCGACGGCGGTACAACTCACAGTTCAACCCCCACCTGGCGCGGCGCCCCCGCCGGCAGGACACCCCTCCTGCACACTGACTCCCAGGCAACAGAGAGGCTGCCACCTCCAGCCATCATATAAAACTATTTATTCATAAATATTTTCCAAAATGAAAATAGGTTTACCAAAAAATGTCCCTCACTGGGGAGGGGAGGGAGCAGCCCTCGCCCCGGCCCCCAGGGTGGGGCTGGGAGGACCTCCCGGCCCTTCCCTGTGTCCTGGGGAGGGGTGAGGGGCGAGGCCTGGGCCACAGGCTTCGGGGCAGGGGTGTCAGCATGCGGGGATCGTGGGGGAGGCCGGGGTCACTGGAGGTCCCGGTCCTCCAGGTAGCGGTACTCGAAGGTGAAGCCCTCCTTCTTCCGCTGGCCCCACTTCTCATAGTCAAAGTAGATGTAGGTGCCCTGGCCAGGGAGAAGGCGGGTGGTCAGTGGGGCGTGCTGGAGGCCAGGGCTTCCTAAGTGGGCGGGGCCCCCCACGAGGGCACCGTGCATCCCTCCTGGCTGCTGCAGCCTGAGCAGGCACCCCACAGGGCAGACACCATTGTGGTGGTGCGGCCTGGATGTCTGGGGGAGCAGGGGCCTGGAAAGGGAGGACCAAGCCTGCACGGGCCAGGCAGCCTGGGGTCAGGCTGAGGAGGACTTGGGAGGGAGCAGGCCCAGGCCTAGGGTGTGTGAAACGCTTCCAAGGAGTGGCCTGAGGGGACGGCAGGACAGGGCACACGCACAAGGAAGGGGCTTGCAGCTGGGAACGTCTGGGGAAGCGACAGGGACACTGCGTCTGAACGTGAGCTGAGCAAAGCAAGGGCCACCTGTGGCAGCACCAGGAGCACTTACACGGTGGAACCACCACCCAGGCCTGGCACCCCACGGAGAAGGCCACGGCCAGAGCTGCTCGGGAAGCCAGGTGTGGGAACCGGGCGGGGACCAGGAAGTCCCCTCTGGTGGCCAAGCAGCCCTACCCCGCAGGACCCAGAAGACAGATGGGGCCTCACCTGCTCGAACTCATCCGTGATGGTCTTGGGCTCCTCGTGCCTCTGGAACCACATCATGTACTTGGTGTGGAACCGCCACGACTGCTTCTTCAGGGCCTTGGCCGCCAAGTACTGCGCCTTAGTGCCCTGTGGACCAGGCGCAGAGCGGGTCAGGGGACCCCCAAGCGGCAGCAAGGCCGGGGGTGGGGCGGGGCACGGGCCGGACTGCTGGACGGCAGCGTGGGGACGGCAGGGGGCACCGCACATACCGTGCCAGTCAGAAGAATGAGGCGGGAGGTGGAAATTGCTTTCAGAGAAGCTTTGTGAAGGCAGAGACTACGGCCTGCCAAGAGCCAGGCGGGCAATGTGGGGGACGACTCAGGCAGGGAGGGGGCGGAGGACCTCGGGTCCCACTGGGCTCAGGGAGGCAGAGAGCTCCCCAGAAGCCTCTAGGGGCCCTGCCCTGCCCTGCCCTAATGAGGGGAGGTGACAGTAAGTGAGCCCTCAGCCTGAACAGCTGAACACCTGGGGGTGGGCTGGGGACCAGGACAGGTGGGGGCCGGGGCCGGGGTGGGGAAGGGGTGCGGTCCTGGTAGCCGCAGCAGGGCACCCACCTCGCCCCTCCAGCCCGAGGGGGGACGGCGGCAGTGGCGGCGGAGCTGGGGGCCCCGAGGCTGCCCGGGGGCCCTGCTGTACCTCCAGATAGTAGAAGATGAAGAAGAGCGTCTCGGTGGACAGGCGCTGGTAGAACTCCACGGTGTCCGAGTGCGGGGGCGGCATCTGGTGGTGGTAGGGGGGCGTCGGGCAGGGGTTCCGGGGTAGGTACTGCCTGTGGAGGGCCGGGGGTCAGTGCCGCTGCCTTCCAGCTCTGCCCAGCCCAGAGCCCTGAGCAGTGAGTCCCAGCTGGGCCCTCAGCTTCGTTCTCCTCTACAGCACTGAACAAAGGGGTGCTGAACTACACCCCAACCTGTCTACCCTGAGGCAAGGTCTCACTGAGCGGCTTGGGCTGTGCACGTCCTGTCCACCTCCTGGAAGCTGGACCACAGGGATGCAGCACCTTGCCTCAGTCTCCGGGGACCCAGGAAGCAGCCACCCCACCCCCACCGCCCTCACCGGATGCGCTCCGAGTCGGAGGGGTGGGGCATGTGGTGCCAGGCAGCCTCTTCCATGGCCTGCTGGTAGAGCTGCTCCTTGGTGAGGGGCACTGGGCCCAGCGGGCACACGCCCAGCGACAGGGGGATGTTCACCTCCGACAGCTGCAGGGGCGGCTGCGCCGAGGCGGGCGGTGCTGAGGTGCTGCTCAGGATGATGTCTGCAGGGCGGGCAGCAAGGCAGGGGCGGGTGAGGGCAGCGCCCGGGCTCCTCTCCGGCCTGCCACCTGTGCCCCTCGGGACCCTCACCTCGCTCGGTCAGGTGGAGCGTTGGCACGGGGTCCTCGATGCCCGAGCTGATGGCTGCACGCTCGGCCATGGACTTCAGGGAGCTCAGAGGTTCAGGGGCCTGCGGGGGAAAGGGCACCATGAGGGCCGGGCAGAGGCGCATGCTGCATGCCACAGGAGCCCTGGATGAGTGTGGGTGCAGCCGTGGATCCTGGAGGGGATCCATGGCACTGAGGGGAGGACACGGAAGGACAGGGCTCGCACCCTCCTCCTGGAAGGGCGTCTGGCACGCCCACAGGAGGCCTCGCTGGAGAACCTCGGTGACACTGTCCCCTACTCCGGGCTGTAGCCCAGTGCTGATTCCGTGGTCACACGAGTCGGAGTGGCACCTGAGGCTGCTGCAGGCAGGACCCGCCCTCCTGGACCATCCCCACCCAGCCCAGCCTAGCACCGCCTGTGGGGAGTGCTCCAGAGTGTCCTGAGCCTGTCCCTTCACTTGGGACTCTGCCCACACTCTCTGTCCCCATGGAGTCCTCTAGAAAGGGCGGCTCCTCAGCTAGAGCACATGAGCACGGCCTTGGCCCCCTCCCAGGAGCGAGCGCACACTACATCCCCAGCACCTCTGCGGCCCACCGCTCCTATGTGGGCGGGACTGTCCTGAGGGCCGGACAAGGACAGAAAAGACCTACAGGTCCAGCCACACCAAGATTCCAGGCCGGACAGCCCAGACTTGCGCTCAGCCAGGGTGGACCCATCTGTGGCTCTGCAGCCACCCTCACAGTCTCAGGAGCTGCATGGGGTGAGCTGGGGGGCAGCATGGGTCAGTGAGGGGTTGAGGACAGAGACTGGGCCAGGGCAGACAGAGCCACAGCCAGGAAGGATCCAGCACAGGTCTGACTGAGGGGAGGAAGAGAAGAAGCCCCCAAAAATGAACAGCCCAGTGTGCCAGGGACCACAGTGAGGACATGGGATGCACAGCGGGCCTGCAGGGGACACAGCAGAGCTGGGAAGCCAAGACCCAGAGAGGGGTGGGGGACACTCACCTTGATCTCCGGGGCACTGCTGAACTGCGGGGGCCCATTGAGCAGGGCCCCAGCCGCCTTGCCCTCGCTGAAGCTGGGCGTCGGAGAGCTGGGAGGGTTCACAGGCAGCGGCACCAGGAGGCTGGGGCCCCCAGAGTTGTTCCCTGAGCCGGGGGCCACACCCCCAGCCCCCGTTGGGGCAGCTGCACTGGGCTCCTTCCTGGGGTGGAAGAGGAGGAGCAGCTTAGGGGAGGTCGGAAGGCAGACAGCCACGGGAGGGATCCAAGGGGCAGCTGGGGCAGGCAGTGGGCGAAGCAATCCCTACAGGGAGTGTCTCTGAGTGGCCCAACAGCCAGGGACCAACGGGACAAGGGGGTGTCAGTCCCAGTGGAAAGCAGGTCATGGGGGTGGAGCCCTGGCTGCCAGCGTGAAGGAGGCTGAGGCAGGAGAGCTGTGAGTCCTAGGCCAGCCTGGGCTATACACTGAATCTAAAGTCAGCCTGAACCACATAGTGAATGAGAACCTGCCTTAAAATACCGAGAGAAGACAATGGGGCCTGGGAGGGAGGTTCCAATTTCGGAATAGGCGGTCCAGCAAGGGCTGGCGTGAGCGTCCCAGGCAGTGGATTGTTTTGTTTTGTTTTGATTTTTGGCAGTGGGTTTTCTTTCCATCAGGCACTCAACAAAGAGCGGGCCAGCAGAGCTCCTGCCCCAAGACCCAGGCAGCTGGGGAAGCTCCCCTGGGAAGCAGAGCGGTGGCCCCTGCAGTGGGCATCCAGGTCAGAGGCAGGGCTGGCTGTGGCGAAACCCTGGGGATGACACCCTGGAGGGCAAGGCAGGCCCGGGCACACCTATAACCCCAGCCGTGGGGCCCTGAGGGTTGTGAGTTCTAGCCTAGTCTAGGCCACACAGTAAAACCCTGTCATGAAAAGACTGAGGCCAGGCTGGAGGGCTCTGTACACCTGTCCTGGGTTAGAGGTGACAGGACAGCAGGGGAGGCGGCAGCAGGGGCCCCGGGGTGGCACCCCACAGGACGGCCTGTGGCCGGCAGTGACACTCACACGGCGCTGGGAGGTGGATTGTGCGGGCCTGAGGCGGGGCCCAGGGCCTGGTTGCTGGCGCTGCTGCCCCCACTGCTGCTCAGGGCCACCTCTGCGGGGCTGTCTGCCACGACGGAGCTGTAACCTGGGAGAGAAGGGCGCATGGCAGGGGCGGCCTGCTGCCCAGCCCCGCCCAAGGCCCAGCCCCCCCCTGCTGACCCCACTTACTGGTGGCACCGTTCTGCTTGCCGGCCCCACCACCCCCGCCGCTGTTACTGCTGCTGCTGCTCCCTCCAGCACCCCCGCCACTCCCACCACCAGGCTGGGCACTGGGGGGCCGGGGCTGAGCAGTGCTGGGCCCACTGGCGGCAGGTGGGGCCACGGCCTGCGCGTAGGGGGCAGGGGTGCCCGAACCATGGCTGGGAGCTGGGCTGGCCTTTGGGCCCAGGGCACTTGGTGGTGCTGTGGGGGCGGGGGCCCCATTGTTGCCGGGGGTGGCGCTCAAGGCAGAGGTGGCAGGCAGGGGCCCCGAAGGGTAGGTGGGCGGCACGGCTGGGGACTGGGGGTGCTGGCTGCTGTGGACAGGCTTGGAGCCATTTTTGGCTGGAGACTACAGGGAGAAGAGAACAGAAGTCACAACTGGGTAGGTGGGCCAGTCCCCTAACCACCCAGTCTCCCCGAGGCACACAGGCACCCCCTCAGACTTGTTACTGCCCCGAGGGCTTCCCCACCCCACCTGCCCGCTCCCCATGTGCCAACTGTCATCTCCTCCACAGCCGTGAGTGGGGCTTGCTGGGGCAGCCCCGTGCCATAGTAAAGGGGACACAGTCAGCAGCTGGGCGGTGTTTCTGAACGTCCCTCAGAGGATCACTAAAGCACTCATTGCATGCTAGCATGCAGTGGCCAACTTGTGCTGGAGCCCCCAGCCTGACCAGCACCCAGGACCTCACTCCTAGAGGGCTAGGGCCAGGGCCAAGCTGAGCCAGGGGGCCTCACCCAGCCCCTTCCCTCCCTGTGGGGGACCCCAATAGCCTCCTCAGCTTTCTCCCAGACCGAGGCAGGCAAAGGCAGCAAGGCCAGCTGGGGCGGAGGGGACTCTGGTGGGTACTGCACAGCTGCGCTTCCCTGCCGCTCCTGAGCACCTGCCCACGAGCAACAGACCCACCAGGCCTGCGCATGCACCTGGCTGACTTCACTGTCCGTGGAGCGTCCTCTCTTCTTATCGTCCTCCGAGTTCTCCTGCAACAGAGCAGGTGGAGTCAGACACTCTGGCCTCCGGGCCCATGTGGACATCTCTCTGAACCCTCGGGGGCCATGCCCAGCTGGCTGACCTCATGCCCTACAGCCAGCCAAAAAGCTGGCTTCTCTTCCCCACACCCAAAGTCCCATCCACACAGGGGGACACAGGTGCACCACCAGTATTGCTGCCCCACACCCAAGGCCCAGGGGTGGTGCCAGGTCAGTCCCAGTGTGCCCCAGAAGGAGGACTCAGCTGCCCCCGAGCACCCTCACCGTGGTGCAGTTGGCCGGGCTGGGTGGGATGGGCGAGCTGGACGTGGTAGAGGTGGGTGTGCTGCTGGACTGATTGAAGATCTCGTCCTCCATGTGGCTGTGGCTGGGGGGGGAGGTGGCGACCAGCGCCTGTGCTGTGGGGGCAAGGAAGGGCGTGCTTAGCAGGGCCACAGCCTCTCCGGGAGCCCACCCTGGCATAGCAACAGGCAGCCCGGAGCCTCACGAATGTCCTCGAGGTCCAGGTCATCATAGAGGAACTCGTTCTCCTCGAAGTCGGGGTCCTGGGACGAGTCGACGTAGTACTCCACGTCGTCCTTGATCTTGCGGATGGCGTCCACTAGGATGGAGTCGTTGTCCAGCATGCGCAGGATGGTCTCCAGCATGCGCACGTGGTAGCGGTGCTTCTCAATGTGCCTCTTCAGGCCCTCGATCCGGTCCTGCTTCTGCTGGTGAGCCCAGGGCCAGGCTCAGGGCTGTGGGGCCCGGCCCTCGGCCCCAGTCCAGCTCCCTCACCCCGCACTGCGCAGTGTGGAGTCCCTGTCCCCCCATCCCCATGGGGACCAAGCTGATGGGTCCCGTCACTCCTGCCCCCGATCCTGCAGCTCTGCAGACTACAGAAAACAAAAACGCAGCACTCTCCATGCCACCCCACCTCAACCGGGCAGGGCCACACCACCTGCTCCAACCTCCTCCTGGGGTGCAGACCCTGTCCCCCTGTTCCCCGTCCTGCTCCAACAGTAGTAACAGCAGTCCCCAGCTGGAAGAGCTGTTGGTTCATAGCCATGACAACCCAGGACAACCTGTCATCGCTGGCCCACACCTGTCCCTACCCAGGGGGACCCGATGCAGAGGCCTGGCTGCTGCACCCCGCCAAACCCCAAGCCTTAATACCTGACCCCTCAGCCTCCGCACCAAATCTCTCCTCTCTTCAGGAACCCACTGTCATTCACGCAGGCTGACACGATTCTAGCACATTCCGCTTCTCGACACCCCACCCCATCCCAGCCCTGCTCCCCAGAAGCCCGCTGAGCAGGGTCTGTGTCACTCTGAGTTCACTCCCTGCGGCCCGAGGGCTGGAACCCACAGCCCCTGCAGCCCATGGGCAGACCACACCACCCACCTGGCACCCTCTCGCCCCACTCGCCCTCCATGGAAACCTGGGGTGCTCCAGGCACTGCGTGGCCTCCTGGCCTGGCTCTCAACCTCAGTCTATGACCCCACAGAACCCAAGTTCATCTTTACCCACTGCAACCCTTCTTCTGACAGCCCCACCGCCCACGGCCCAGCGCCATCTGCCTCTCTAGCCCCAAGGCCAGCCCGGCCCCACCTAGGGGAGCCCCCACTCACATCCTTGTCACCCTTCTTCTTGCGTGTCTGCACCGACAGGGACTCCACCTCGCTCTCAAACTGGTCCACCTGCATGTTCAGGGTGTCGATGGTGTTCTGGGGGAGTGAGCGGGCACCGTCAGCCAGGGCTCTGCACACGCCCAGCCAGGCCCAAACTGGCTGTCTCTCCCAGCCCCACTCACCGTGAGCCACTGGCCAACCTCCTCCTTCTCCTTCTGGGCAGGGTCCACCTTCTGGGCCAGGCCCAGACCCTCCTTGCTATACGCCTTGGTTTTGGTCTCTCGCTCCACAACCTTGAACCGCTCCATTTGCTGTGGAGAGTGCAGTTGGCAGGGGACTCTTGAGGGCGGGAAAGGAGCTAACTAAGGGCAGCGACACTTGGACTGAAGCTCGGGACCCCGCCCCGGGCCCACCCCTGCCCCTCACCCTGGGACCTCCGGGGTTGGGTGGTCCCCTGCCCCTTGGGTCGTGAGGACCCGTGTGGCCGCTCCCCAACCCCACCCCAGCTCCCCGCTCCTACCGTCTCGATGAGCTTGCGGTTGTCAATCAGCTGCCGCTTGTCCTTGATCTCGTTGGAGGCCACCCATGTCTTGATCTGGTCCCTCAGCCGCTGCAGAGGATAAGACATCAGCTCCTGGACCCCAGAACTAGGCTCTGGCTCCCTCCTCTTCCTGGGACCCAGCAGTCCCCACTCCCAGGCCCTCAACCCACAGGACGCAGGCCCCAGGCCCCTCACTTGGAGCTTCTTGATCTCCTTCTTTAGGTCAGCCTCGTACTTTTCTTTCTGGTTTGCATTGGCTGCATTGTGGAGCTGAGGGACAGAGCAGTCAGCAGTCAGTGTGAGCAGAAAGTTCAGCCTTTTCTTCCCCAGGCTGGGACTCGGACACCCCCAGGCCCGGCCCCTCCGTCTTAGAGGTGCTTCTCCTAGGTGCCCAGCACCAGAACAGGCAGTCCTTTCCCCAGCTCAACCTGACACTGCTTTGGGGGTTCTCCCCAGACACCCAGACTTTGAGGCCACCAGCCACTGCACCTTCTGCCAAATGTCTTCAAACTGCTCCACGCCCTCGGACACCTTCTTCAGGCAGCGATCAATCTCACCTGGCCCGGGAATGAGGCAGTGGTCAGGGTCCTGCCCCCGCTGACCAAGCGCACATGCATGTTGGCTCCTGTCCCAGTCCATCCTCTCCCCATTCCCAGCCCATCCCCCTCACCTTGGAGTTTGCGCTTGTCTGCCATCTTCCCTGCCCTATGGACACGCTCTCTTCATACTCTCCTGGCTTAGCTGCTGCGCTGGAGGAAGAGAATGCAAGGACTTGATGCCCCTTCCCCACTCAGCCTGACTCACATAGCGTGACATGGTGGCAGTGGGGGTGGTGGACAGGGACCACAGAGGGGACCAGGAAGGCGCTGGATTTCCGGGGGGGATGAGACACTGTGTGCCAGCTCTGCCCCAGAGATGCAAAGCCTCCCCAAGTGACAATGAAGGTGTTTTTGGAGCAGGACAAGTCACCTAGTCACTCCTGCTACACGTCGGGAGACACATGGTGCCCACACAAGGACCCCCAGGGGCAGGCGGGTAGGGAGAGCACAGCACCCAGGACAGCGCAGGCCGAGCCATTCGGGGACCTCGCAAGAGGGTCCTGGACCTCAAAGTCCAGGCCACAGCAGAAGCCCAGACCCAATAGGAGCCCACACTCCTACCTCCAAGAGCGTGAGCCCTAGGAAGGATGGAGACGGCGGCAAGCAGCAGTCCTCAGTGAGGACAGATAGAAAACGTGAACCTTCAAAGGTAAGAGGCTGGAAGGTACCCCAGCTATGGGCTACACATGGAAGAATTCCTGATCAAATGTGCTTGCGGTTTACACTCCACAGAAACCTACACCAATGGGGCAGGTACCCAAAGCAAGCTGCAACCTGTAGAGGCCTGAGCACTCCCAGGAGCTGCACAGCAGGGCCTGACACTGTGACCCTGGACAGGGATAGAGGCAGCGCTGGGGGCAGAAGCTGCACACTGAGAAGCAGGCTCTGCGATCCAGGGCACTTGCTGGCATGGGGGCACCTAGGCTGGCCCTCGCCACAAAGCAGGGCTCACCCGCACTGGGGACTCAGACCCTGAAGTGGAGGCCCTCACGAGGAGAATGGGAACCTACACGGTGCACTCCCTGGGGGAAATGGCCACAGTTCGCTGTCTGCTGCTCCATGAGTGAAATGCTAAAGCTGAGTGCTTTCCTTCTCTCTTTAACTTGTTCACTGCCACACATGGCCAGCAGCTACTACACGGCATGGGACAGAAGGCCCGGACAGCAGGGTGCCAGGCTGCATGGCAGACAGGGGCAGCCCAAGGAGCTCAGTGCCCCTCAGTACAGAGCCCACCGAGACCAAGAGCAACATCCTCAGCCCAGGGTATATACAGGATAGCAAGCAGCCAGGACCAGGAGACAGTTCCACAGAGCACTCCAACGGGCTGGCCTGGGTGCCCCGACCCAGAAGCACAGAGAAGGGCCTGAACACCAGCATGAGGAGCGCAGGGACCACAACGACACAGGACACCACTTCCTGCATCAGGCCAGAGCTTTAACCTCTCGCTCCCGGCCAAGAGCCCAAGGGGGGTCACAGGCAGGCGCTCCAGCCCAGATGACCCTCAGTCCACATCCCTCAAACTGGGAGAGGATGCCTTCAGCAACCCCCACCCTGCAGAGCCTGGGATGCTAGCACTGGGGAGGGAACCACACTGTGGCAGCAAGAACTGTGAAAGTCAGCCACAAGTGCCACAGCATGGAGCATGGAGATCCCAGGGAGCGGTGCTTCAGACACCAAGGTGGCCACAGCTGTGACTGGCACAGATATTCCTAATGGGAAAACCCACAGCTCCATGGAGAAGCCAAGCACCCCAGGAACCTAGGAAGAACAGTCCCCACCCCAACACACCCCATGCAAAGAGGGCACCGGCACCACTGCCCCCAGCAGAGGCAGAGAAAAGAGGCTGGCATGCCACCTCGAGGCGCAAATGCCACCACAGGAGCCCTGTCTGTCTAGGACACTGTGAAGCCCTGAAGGAAGTGGGCACCACTGCCCAGAAGAAAGAGTACCTGGATAGTGAGGGGGCCCAACCAGCAGATGGGGTACCCTGGGCCCAGGAGGCTCACCCATGAAGAGCCCCAACCAGGGGCAAGTCACCACGCATCACCCAGCCAGACAGCACACTAACAGGGAAAGGGGTGGAGCAGTACGCCAGCCCCACGGAAGCCAGTAACAGCAAAGAGCCCACAGGACTCCACTTCAGGGGACGGGTGGCCATGTGCAGAGAGGACTCAGCAAGGGGGGACAAAGCTCAGTGCTTCATTTGGGGGCTGCTGGGTGCCCACCGAAGGCCCTGGACCCGCTGGGCAGCTCCTGCTCCAGGCAGGGAGTTCCAGGGAGCAGTGCTGGAAGTGATGTCTTAACCTGTAAGGGGCCACCAGTGCTGCCACAGGGTCTGCAGGTCAGGGGCTTCTGTGTTAGGACCTGGGCAGGCACAATTACCTCCCCTGGAGCCGCCCATCACCAAGGCTGGGGGCTGCCAACCTCACCATGGTCTCACACACATCCCCAGGGAAGGTGGCGAGAGTGGGGTCCCTCCTGCATCTCAGGCACCCCGCACTGCCCATAAGGAGCCTTCCTCTTAGTCTCACACGGTGAGAAATCACAAGAGACAGGCTGAGAAGTCTTAGCCAAGGGCCCCCACAAACCTGGATCACACGCTGAGGCCACACAGGGGACATGGGACACCTGCGACCCAGGAGGATGTCAACACGGACACCAAAGGCGACAGGAACCTTACCCCTGGGGCCGGGGACACTACACAGCTGCCTGCCACTGCGGCGCCCCAAGAAAGCTCCTCTTCCACCCAGGAAGCCTCGCACCCCCAGGGGTCCGCGGTGGGGAGGTCGGGATGCCTCCAGTAATAGGACGGGCACACATCCACGGAAGGACACCGCCGCCGGGAGGAGAGGGACCCCTGGCACCGGTGACACCTCGGAGAAGGCGTGGATGTGACTGGCGTACGCGCTGACACTCAGGGAGGCGACAACCTGTGCGGCGCAGGGACGGCGGGAGGAGGTGCCAGGGAACCAGGGAGGTGACAGCCTGGGTACCGAGGGGCGGCTGCTACTGAGCACGAGCACGGCCTGGCGCGGGCCCTGGCCACGACGCCGCCAGGAAGCCGACGGCCGCGGGGCGCCGGGCGCTGACCGGAAGCGGACCGGGAACAGGGGACGCGGCGGCGGCGGCGGCGGCGGCGGCAGCGGCAGAAACTTTGGCGGCGGCGCCAACTAGCAGCGGCGCGGGTTCCCGCCGCACGGATCGAGCCTGGCGGCAGCGGAGCACACACCAAGCCGGCCAGGGAGGGGGCGGCACCCTCGGGCGGCCGTGCCGAGTGCGGGTCCGGGCGCGGGGACGCGGGGCGCGCGGCAGTGCGAGGGCAGGGCGGGGAGGCTGGGGCGCGACGGGCGGCGGCAGCGGTGGCGGCAGTCGACGGCGCCGGGGAGGGGAAGGGGTCCGGCCCAGTCGAGCCTGACGCTCTCACCACAGGAGCTGGCGCCGCCACTGAGGAGCTATCGCCACAGGCGGGGGAGGCGAACGCCTGCCGCCTTTTTCTCGCGCCCCGGGCCCTCGGGCGCTGTCGCGATAGCGGCGCGAGGCGGAAGTGGGGTAGGGGGAGTGGGCCCGGGGTTGTTCTGACGACGGGGATCTGGACTCAAGAGAGACGGCAGCGTCGGCCGATGGCTCCGCGGAAGCTGACCGGGCCCGGTCCAAGATGGCGGCGGCGGAGGCGGCCTCCCCTCCTCTCTTCTCGTCTCTGGCGCCGACCCGCCCCCGACCCCCGAATATAGGCCCATCATTGCTCCTGCCTCACGTCTCTCTTGGCCGTAGGACGCATATTATTGGTTCTTTGCACGGTTGTGGCCAACCCTCTCTTGTGGATTGGGTAATGGCTACAAGGCGCGGCGTTCGATTGGCTTCCAGCGTAACCGGCTAGGATTGGGTCAGGTTTTCTTCCTCGCTCTGCCTCCTCCTCCTGCCTCGGGGCACAACACGCCAGCGCGAGGATCCACATGTCAATCAGGAGGGCCGTGTGGTGCTGATTGGATGCACCCGCCCCCCTCTCCTAAAGCAATTGGCCGGAGGGAGGGGTCAGGCTGACCAGGGGCGGGAAGTCGTCCGTCAAATTTGGAGGTGTTTTTAATTGGCTCCGAGGGACAGTCTTCTCTAAAACCATTGGTTGGTCCTGGGTGAGGAAAGCGGAGGAAGACATGAAGAATGAGAGTTAGAGGCAGTGTATCTAAAGGGAAACAGACAGCTGCCTTCAAAGCAAAGGGGAGGACCCCAAGCAAAAGTCATCTGCCTATTAAAACAGCCATCCGGACATGGAGGAGGAGCTGGGCAGGAAGGCCCACCCCTTTCCCTTCTCTGGCTCTGATCTTTGTCACTCACCTCACTTCAGCCAATCGCGTTGCAAGGGGGCGGCACCTACGCGTAGGGCGTGGGACCGAGGCTGTGGCAGCCAGGTGCGGGCTCTTGAGCATCTCGGGCGTCTAGCACGCCCCGCCCAGGTGAGAGTGTCGGCGTCCCGGAGCAGGATCGTCTTTCTCCAAGCGCGGCTACTTGACACAGCTTAACTTCAGAATTGCCGAGTGGAGGAAAGGAGGAAGCGCCTCCAAGTCGCTGGCAACGTGCGGAGCGGAGGCGGCCCGGGGCCCACTTGAGGCCTGCGTCTGGATTTTAGCACTCAGTGGGCGTTGCCGCAGGAGTAGAGGAACGAACGTGAACTGTGCTTGAAACTATCAGAGCCCTGCGCTTTCACGAACTGGGAGCCGCTTGCCCAGCGCCACGCAGTGAAAGCAAGCCCGATTTGGCCCTGCCTGCTAAGTGGAGGAGAATAAGGCAAATCTAGAATTGAAACCAGCTTGAACATGTCAGGAGCCATTCATTCTACACCATGCTGGTCGGAATCATGAGAGGCAGCTGGGGCGCTGCACGCCTGTAATCCCAGCACTCAGGAGGCTGAGGCAGGAGGATGCCAAGTGCAAAGCCAACCTGGGCTATCCCATGAGGCCACCTTAGAATAAACCAAAAAAAAGTAGACTGATTCAGGAGCCCCAACAAGCTCTCAAGTGTGCTAACAGTCCACGCTTCATGCTTGGAGCCCTGGGGTTGCAAAGTGGGGTTTCAGGCACGGCTGCATGGTAGAATCAACACCACACTAACTCCCGTGCTGGCGTGGGTGCCAGTCATCAGCGACGTTTCTGGAGATGAGGCCAGTGTGCGGCTTACCCAAGAGCCCCCTGCACCACAGCCCTCCTGCCTCAGCCTCCCGAGTGCGGGGAGTACAGGTGTGTGCCACCACGCCCACCTAGAAGCACTGAGTTGTGAGCCTCACTGCGGGGGGGGGGGGGGGGGGGGGGGGGGGGGGGGGGGGGGACCTGGCCAGGAGTGCGTGATGAACCTGCAGGATGAAAGCGGGGAGGCTCGGGGAGGAGTCAATAGCTAAAATGTAGGAGAGAGTGTATGGATTACTGAAGTGCCAGGCGAAGCGTTAGGCCGTGTGGGAATCCAGTGTCAGGCAACAAGAAGCTTGGATGAGTGGAGCGCCTGGCATCCAGCCGCGACCCCCTTCCCCGGGAAAAGCCACCTGGCGTGGCCCAGACTGCCTTTCTCCTGCCGCCGCCTCTTACACCTGGAGCCTGAAGAGCAGGGCCCTCAGCCAGGCTGCTGCTTCCCCAGGCTCCCTGGTGGCCGGGTGCTCTCAGGGAGCAGTCCCACTGGGCTCCCGGTGACTGAGCTGAGTCTCCTCTCCGGGCCAGCTGTCACCCTCCCTGCCACCGCTGCCACCAGAGGTCCACCTTGGACAGTCACAGCTCCCCACTCCACTCCACCATCACTGGCAGGTGCCAGGTACGCTTGGGCCCTGGGGAAGTGGGCTCGGCGGCAGCAAACGCATGGCTGACAGATGAGCAGACAGGGCGAAGCTGCAGACCTAAGCTTCAGGGGTCAAGCCAGGCAGGCTCCAGCCAGGCAGGCTCCAGCCAGGCAGGAAACCGGTGTGTAGCCTCGGGAAGCAGAGGCGGCGCCCTGGGCTGCGGCAGGGACTGGGGTCCAGGAACGGAGAATGGCCCTGACAGTTCAAGGCCCAGAAAAGGGAACAGAACCAGATCTCAAAGACAGAACCGGGAACCCAGGGAGACCCACTCTGCAGTAACTAAGAAGCCTTGAGCAGGACGTAGTGGTCCACACCTGTAATCCCTGTACTGCGGAGGCTGAGGCAGAAGGGTCACCCTGAGTTCAAGGATACCCTGTGCTACATAGTGAGTGTGAGGCCAGTCTGAACTACGGAGTGAAGCCCTGACTCGACAAAAAAGAGAACCTCGGCCTCAGAAGTCCATGGCCAGGTAGTTCTGCAGAGCCCAGTGGGCGCTTTTCCTTAAGCTTCTGGGGGAAGGCTGGTCCCATGACATCTCCTGGATGCGCCCACACTTTCCCAGCCCATGAGTGACCACTTTCAGGTGGGCCCTTTCCTAGGACAGTGTGCGTGTGAGTGTGCGTGTGCGTGTGCATGTGCGTGTGCAGCTCACCCGGTAGGACTCCACAGCCATCGGTTCCCACCGGACAGGAAGCCCGCCTGCCTCCCCTTCTCGGGCTCTGGAAGCCCCTTAACCACCATCACCTGCAGGGTGCTGGGAGTCCCAGCGGGCCCCTCTCCATGCACCCTCTCCATCCTCCTCTGCGCTCTGGACAGACTATGGGTGGCTGGAAAGCATGGCCACTGCCAAGGGACCAGGACGATCGGGGGCAGCCACACTGCCCAAGGCGCTTGGACCCGGAAGGACTGAGGTTCTACAGAGCTGCAGACAGAGCTGGGTTGGGGCTCGGCTCCCGCAGGTATGGAAGAACAAGCAGGACCCCAGGACGGACCTCAGACCACGAGGCCGTGCTTTTAATTGTACTCTCACCACAGAAGGCATCGCCTGTCCCGTAGTTGAAATTAGAAAGCCGTGTGCCCGTGAGACCTCTCTGCCCCGCGTGGGGCGGCGGCCCAGGGCACCCCCGCCGGCCTCCTGGCCCGCTGACAGATTGCGGCTCTGCAGGACCCCCGCCAGCGCAGGCCCCGGCAGGCCCTCAGGCGGACGTGATGCCGCCCTTCTCGCTCTTGACCTTGAGGAACTCGGCCATGCTGGAGAAGTACTTCTGGTTGGCCTCCGCCACCTTCTTCTCTGCTGCCTGCGGGTTCACGATCTCCAGGCCCTGGACAGGGAAGAGCGTGTGACAGGAAGAGGTCCGCGACCTGCCAGGGTCCCCGAGCCCTCCTGGTGGCCCTCGATGCGGCGGACACAAGGACCACTGCAGGCTGCAAGTCCCTGTCCCCTCCAGAGGCCCGGACCCAGGTGATGCGGGAGGGAGGTGGGGCAGCTGGAGTCTCAGCACGGTCCCTGGGGACACTGAAAGCCACATCCGAGGAAGCCCACTCCCACCAGGCTGCCCAGGAGGAAGCCGAGTCCCCGAGGAAGGTGGCCCGTTACAGTTCTGGCACAAATTGCACCACCAGGGATCATGAAAATGCCGGCGGCTTTTTTCTTTTTTTCCTCCTTTCTTCAGTACTGGGGATCGAACCCCAGGCTTTTGCCATGAGCTACACCCCAGCCCTTGTTTTTTTTTTGAGACAAGGTCTCACTAAGTTGCCCAGGCTAAACTGGACCTTGTAACCCTCCTGCCTCAGCCTCCCAGGGCCGGGATGTCAGAGTGTGTCACCTTGGCTAGAATGGCTTCAGTGTGGTGATTCTCACCTTCTTGCTGAGACCTCCTGGCTGCTTTAAAACCGACACCCTGTCTCCTTCTCTGTGTTTCTGTCTGCCACCCGTCACCCCCTAACTCACGGCGCCCCCTGCCACCTGTAACCTCCACAGGGCCAGGCTTGTCTTTCCTGCTGTCACTTTCTTCCTAGCCCCAGAACACTGCTGGGCGCATGGTGGCTCCACAGATGTGAGCTCACCCATCCCAACAAGACACTAGCCTTCCTCTGGTAAACCGAGGCACAGGAGATATAGTCACCCCAGCCACCTGGAGTGCAGTGACCAGAGGCTCGAAGCTGGGTCACCTGGACTCAGTCCTAGCCCCAATTCTAAAAGGCACAGGGCTGGGAGCTGTCCGAGCCTTGTGTGTCCAGCAGCTCGGCCTCCATGCCTGCCCTGACACACCGCTTCACTGCAGGGGGGAGGGACACCTGCCAGGCCCTGGGGGCTGGAGCGGGGCTCCCCGCCACGGTGGGGGGCTGTGGTACCTGGAGTGGGGTGAAGGCCACGCTGGAGGCAGTCCCCGAGGAGCGGTCTCGGATGGTGGACTTCCCGCCGTACACCACGCTCTGCTTCTGCAGGGTCCGCTGGCGGGGGGGGGGGGGGGGGGGGGGGGG
>PVJX010023025.1:0-12501 GCA_004027295.1 Dolichotis patagonum | reverse complement strand
CTGGGGACGCAGGGAACCCAGGGGGCACTGAGCCGGGCTGAAAGAGACTTGGTGTGTCCAGCACCAGGGTAGCTGCCTTGCTGCCATGACACTAGGGATGGGACAATGCTTGGACGTGAGGCAGGGGGCGAGCAGCCTGTGGGCGGGGCATGCGGGGGGCGGGGGGCCCATGGAGGGGTAGGAGGGACCACCCCGGGAGGCCTTTGAGGCCTGGCTGAGGAGCCTGGGGGCAGAGGCCTATGGGCAGCTGGGCAGCCCTGAGAGCCACACAGGCGGTTTCAGGGCTGGGGTGGCCCCACCCCTGAGCAGGCAGCTGTGGGACGCAGAGGCCTGCAGGAGGGGACTGACCTCTCCAAAGCTCATGCGGTTGGCCTGCTTCCGGATCTCGGTCAGCCCCAGCCGCTCCTTCATCTTGCGGTACCTGGGGGTGAGGGATCAGCTGAGGTGCCGGCCTCGCCCCTCCCCGGCCCGGCTACCCCCACTGCACCCCCAGGCCTCTCACCTGCGGCCCCCACGCTTCTTCCGCTGCCCGTCGAGGGGTGCAGGCAGGGGCTTCACCTGCTTCACCGGAGGGGGCTCCTGCCACTTGTCAAACTTGCGCTCAATCTCGTCCTTGAGCTCGTAGCCCACCTGGGAAGGCAGCAGGGGGCTGCAGGGTGCCGCCCAGGGTCACACGCCCTCCCAGGGTGCTGGGGACCCTCACGCAACACCTCACACGCTTCAAACCCCAGCTCCGACCCTGCTTCTGCGGCAACCCTCCCAACAGCGGGGCTCCTGGGGTCGCCCAGCTCCCCAGCTGTCCCCAGCCCCACCGCCAGCCCCACCCCACCCTGGCTCTGCTCAGAACGAGCCCCGCCGGCCCCTCCTGGGGCCTCCACCTTGGCTGCAGCCCCCAGGCAGGCACGGAGCTGCACAGTCTGCCCCACGCCAGTGTCTCCATAGCAACAGACCACGGTACCCACTGCCAGCCCAGAACCGACACCCAGGCCCTGCCAAGGGCGCTCCCAGCCGCTCACCTTCCCCTCCGAGCTCTCATGGAAACTGTCCACGCGGGCAGCCAGAGTGCACTTGGCGGCCACCAGCCGGGCTGCCTTCCGACGCAGATCCTGGAGCAGCGGGAGTGAGTGGAGTCCGTGAGCCAGACAGGACGGAGGCCTCACTGTGGCCCGTGGCCCATCTGCCCTAACAGCCTCCTGAAAGGCCCACACTTGTTTCCCAGTACTAGGAACCAAACCCAGGTTCTGCACTGAGCACATCACCAGCCCTTGAAAAATTTTTTTTCATCTTGAGGCAGGGTCTTGCTACACTACCCAGGTGAGCCTGAACCTGTGATTCTCCTGCCTCAGCCTCCAAGTGCTTAGATGAAGGTGTGCACCCCAGGCCTGAGAGAGATGCCCACTTTTCACCCCCAGTTTAGTGAGGCAGAAGACGAGGGGCGCATCACAGCTGACAAGCAGACAGCTGGGTAATGACAGCAGGCCCAGTGACAACGTGATGTAAGAGCCAGCAGCTGGTGCCTGCAGGAGTGCTCCTGGGTCCATCTCCACAAGGCTCAGCTCAGGCCACCAGTCACTGTCCCACTTTCCAGGCAGGGACAGCATCCAGAGCCCGTGCCCAATCTGTCCAGAGGGCGGAGGAAGGGGTGGAGGAGCTGCTGACGGGGGCTGCACCCCTGCTGTCAGCGCTGGGCCCCAGGAGCAGCGGGCCCAGGGTCCCAGAGACCCCACCCTGGGAGGGAGGCGGCCCAGGCCCGATGCCTGCGCTCTACCAGTGC
This sequence comes from Dolichotis patagonum, assembly GCA_004027295.1. NCBI lineage: Eukaryota > Metazoa > Chordata > Mammalia > Rodentia > Caviidae > Dolichotis > Dolichotis patagonum. Next base: position 10,727 of record PVJX010023025.1, on the reverse strand, counting down.
AGACAGGGCTGAGCCTGGGGGTGGAGGAGCCCCGGCTACTGCCGGACTGGACTGGCTCGCCATGCTCTCCCCAGCTATGAAGCGGGCGGCAGGGATGGCGTGGGCAGTGAGACGGAGCAGAGGAAACTGCGGCCGGGAGGACCCAGTGAAACCAGGCTTCCCGAACCTCGGCCACCACCACCGGCGTCTGCCTGCCAGGCCTGCGCTGCACCTTCCACGGCTTGTCACCACGGCACTGTCAGTGTCTCCCTTCAGCTGCTTCAAAAACCGAAAGCCCGTTACAGAAGGCAGCTTCATCTTTTCACAAATGGGAGCCTCTTAAATGATGACAAAGCTGGGCATCGGGGTACACACCTGTCATCCCAGCACCCAGGAAGCTGAGGCAGGAGAATCACAGGCCAGCCTGGGCTACACAGTAAGTTCAAGGCCAACTTCGGCTACATAGCGTGACCCTGTCTCAAAAACGCAACCCAGTAGAAAACAGAATTTTAAAATGCAGTGTTTACAATAAAAGGACCTGCCAATGTATCCCTGAAATTCGTGTTTTCTGCCATTACAGAGCAGTGGTTCGGGAATGGCAAGGACAATGGCCGCTGGCTTGGTGAGAAAGGCCCCGCCCTGCCCGTGCTGTGATCCAGCCACGGCTCCGTTCCAGAGCCCAGGCCTCACTGCACGCCCAGCTTGCAGGGCAGAGGTGCTGGCGTGGGGGCTCACCGGGGGCAGTGACTGCACGATGTCGCTGTGGTAGATGTACCCGGTGTGGGGCAGCACCGAGGTGGACGAGAAGCCGGACAGCGTCTTGCGCTGGGCGCCGAGCAGCATGATGTTGCAGGCAGGCATCTTGGAAAGGTTGGTCAGGCCGCCGGCCACACCTGCACAGGGTTTGGGGACAGGCGAGAGAGGTGCTTGCACGCTGCACCACTTCGTGAGGTGCTGGCCCTGCCTGAAAGGGCCGCAGCAGCTCAGGTCACTGTGCACTGTGCAGGCGGCTGAGAGGGCCAGCAACCTGCCTGAGGGTGCACGGCAGGAAGTGGCCCAAGAGGAAGCTGACTCCATGTAGCCCCATTCTGCCGATTTTATCAATATCGATGTTTTTGTTTTGCTTTTTGAGACAGGGCCTCGCTGTGCAGTTCAGCTGGCCCTGAGTTTACTGTGTACCCCCAGGCTGGCCTTGGACTCGAAGTGCTCCCCCTGCCTCAGCGTCCTGAGTGCTAGGCCTATGATCAAACTAGGGGCTCCCAGCCACAGGCCCTGGGTCTGGTTGTTTCCAATGAGTTGTGTGAGCATAGGGAGGGGAAATGAGCTGGAGACACATTCCCACCACGGACGGGGACCTGGCGCAGGACTCCTGGGACTGGGGAGCCTGTCCCCTCTGCAAAGGACCCCAGGAAGAGCCTTGGGCACACACATGTGAGCTGAGCGGCCCCCCAGACACAGTGAAGGTGCCCCGTGCTGGAGAGGAACCCGACTGCAGGAGGCCGAGGCCACGAGGCTGCCTGGATGTGGAAGAGGTGGCAGGGGAAGACGGCACCAGTGAGGCGAGGGAACTCGGAAACTGGAGGGAGGACACGAGCCCTGGGGTGAGGGGCCCCCGGAAGCTAGGAAGAGCACTGAGCAGGGTCCTGCCCAAAGCCCACAGGCTGCCAGCAGCCAGGTGGGGTCCAGTGAGGCCCAGAGAAGGGTGATAAAGGGGGCTAGGCATGGTCAGTCATCAGAGCCAGAGGAAACGGGACAGCTGCCACTGATCACCAGGGACAACAACATGAAGCCCCAGACGTGGCGCTGGGTGAGCCAAGGAGTGGAGGGGGCCACAGAGACGCAGGTCAGGTGTGTAGGAACCTGCACACGGCACACAAAGCAGAGATGCTCATGGGGCCGCCCTTGCCCTCCTGCTGGCCAGGGCCCCAGGCTGGGCCCCACTCCGCGCCCGTCCGCCAGCTCTGCTGCGCCGGCCTACTGGCCGCTGACCTCCGGCAGGCAGAGAGCAGGGGGCAGGGCTCTGGGGCCCCACTTCCCTGAGGCACACACCCCAGAAGCAGAACCTGCCCCGCGGACTCAGCCCCGAGCCTCACCCATGATCTTGGCCGCCGTGGACGCCCCGATGATGATGGACAGGTTGGGGGCGATGAAGGACATCCGCGACTCCACATACTCGTAGATGCGGTGCTTGGAGGCATTCAGCTCCAGCGCCATGTCACAGGCCTCCTCCAGCCGCTCCAGCTCCTCCTCAGAGAGCTGCTGCCTGCAGGGGACGGGCCGGGCCTGCTGGGGGTCCTGCCACCCGCGCCCCTGCCCGCCCCCCACCCGCCCTGTGTGAGCTCACACTCAGGTGTGAGTGCTCGTGTGCCTGCGTGCAAGTGTGCCCAGGCGCCCTGCCCACGTCAGCCCCAGGCCTGGGCCCAAATCCCCGTCTGCTGTCTCTGCTGTCATCCGGCTTGGGGCACCCGTACCCCTGTGTGGTGGAGGCTGTGACGCTGACCACCATGATGGTGGCGTTGGTGAGGATCTGCTGCAGGTTCTCGTTGTTCTTGCACTTGTCCAGGCTATTGCCCAGCTCCTGGGGGATGGGGCAGGCGGAGTCAGGGCCTCAGGAAGGACCGGGCCAGCTCTCCGGATCCACGCCCTGTCAGGTCTCCCTTGGGAAGCCTGGAGTCTGCACACTGGGGCCTCGCCTGCCTGCTACAACTCCCCAGAAGTTCACTGCTCGAACCATCAGCACCCTGGCAGTTCCATAAGCCAGGTGGGGTGGAGCAGGAAGACGCGCCCCACTGAGCAGGCTGAGGTCCACTCCAACTCAGAGCGGGGTGGCACAGGGACTTCCTCTGCCAACCCCTGATGTGCACATAGGCAGACTCACTAAGCTGCCCAGGCTGGTTTCTAGCTTGTGACCTTCCTGCCTCAGCCTCCCAGACTGCTAGGATGACACGAGTGCACTGAGATGCCCAGCTCTGCGCCTTTGCTGGAATCCTTGGCTTCCCTGGAACAGCAGAAGCCTCAAGGCCAGGCCTCTCTGACCTCCACAGCCTCAGCTGCCCCTCTGCACTCGCTGCCATCCGGCTGGTTCCCACAGGGCCTCAGCTTGGGTGGCCCTGTCCTCTGCGCCAGCCTTTGTTTAGGTCTCAATGCCACCAGCCCCATGCACAGCTGGGGACCCCAGGGCCCCTCGCGGTGGAAGAAGACCCTCTGCAGGTCCCCACCCCGCCCCACTGTGCCCAGCCTGCACTCTCAGAGCCCCCACTCACCTTGACCGTGCGGATGTAGTCCAGTGCGTTGGGGACCAAGGACTCCAGCTCGGGGAACCTCTTTGAGTACTTGTCCCGGATGAACTTGTGGATGATGTCTGGATGGCGGAGAGGGCCGTCCCGTGAGAAGGGCAGCCCCCAGGTCAGCCCTGACACCTGCTCCTTCCCTCGGGACGCAGCTTAGCTCCCAGACACACAGCATAAAGGCTACACCCCAACTCCCTCCAGACCCGCTTCAGCCCCCTCAGTCACCAGCTGGGAGCAGAAGCGACACATGCAGCTTCCAGACAGGCCCTGAGGGAAGGACCATGCGCCCCCCTCTCTGGCAAACCTGGCCGGGGCCAGTACGGGGGTCTGGGCTGGCACCCATGGGGGGCAAACAGGACGCAGAGGGGCCCCACTTCCACCAGCACTCACTCAGCTCGTTCTCGATCTCCACAGTCAGGTTGTTGGCGTCCACAATGACGCGGTACTCGGGGGCCGCCTCCACCGGTCCCATCACTGTGAGGAGGAACAGGCTGTGTCTGCACCCAAGCCGGCCAGGGGCAAGCAGTGGGGAGACAGCTCGGGGCTGAAGCGGGCACCAGGCAAGGCTGTGCCCATGGCCTGCCTCTGCTCCCTCCTCCCACATCTGTCCCCACCTCAGGCCGGTCTAGACCTGTCCTCACCCTGTGTAGAGCCTCCCATGGCTCCCCAGTGCCCAGAGGCTACCGACCATGCCCCCTGGAATGACACTAGAGGTCGCCCTGTCTGTGGACACTCAAGGACGAGTCCTGTATCTGTGCCACCCACGGCTGCACCCACAGTGCCCAGACCCCAGCAGTCCACCCTGGTGCATGTGGCCTCTTCGCCTTCAAGCCCTGTTTCTCCTCATGGCTCCACCTGACACCACCCTACACCCGGCCGGGCCCAGTCCTGCCGGTCCATTTCTGATCTCTGCTGGGCACTGTCCCCCTCCTCCTAGGCTTCTAGAAAGTGCTCCTTACAGTACTGGTGACGCAGCGTCATCAGGGCTTGGCACTGGAGCAGCCTACACACACAAGCCACAGGGGCCCTCCAGGTGCCGCTCTGTGTCCCACAGGGGCTGATTTACCTCGCCCTCAGCCGCAGGCAGGTCCACACTGAATCAGACTTGCAAAGAGAGGCACAGAGGCCACTGCCTGATGCTGCGTGGAGCAGACAGAGCTGACCCTGGGCAGGGAGCCGCAGTCTGTCCCAGCCCTGCCCAAATGCCCCTGGCCTCCAGGTGGTCATGGAGCAGCTTCCCACAGATGTCTCCCCCACACCCACACCACACCCGGGCTCCGCCCGCCACCAGTGATCACTACCTGCCCCATGGGGTTTCATGTCACCTCCCTACCCAACACCCAGCCTGAGCTCAGGAAATGTCCCTCCCGTAGCTCTCTGGACCCGAAGCTCCTCGGCCTGGCCTTGTGCCCCAGCAGGAGCTGGCTCCTTGCTGAGCCTCCCCAGCACTCCTGACGTCTGAGGTGTGGCTCCTTTGTCTGGGGCCCCTTCCGACCCTTCTCTGCCTGGCAAGTGTGCTCATGCTCTGGACTCCGGTCACACACCTTGCCCCCAGGGGAGGGCCATTCTGTCCCTCCTGGGCCTCCAGGCTGTCCCTAGCTGCAAAGTGACCTACCACAGACTGCCTGGGATCTGGGCTGATTCCACTGAGGCTCCAAGCAAGCCTTAAAGGAAGAGTGCGGTGCATCTCTCTGAACCTGCATTCTGCCTACATCCTTCCTGTGCCCTGCAACTCCCTCTGGAGTCCACAGTCCTGCCCTGCCCAGGAGGAGGGGTCTGGTCACCGGCCTGCCCTGCTCACGGGCTCGCTGAGCACTTGGGAGATGACCCCGAGTTCCCTAGAGCTCGAACCTACAACAGCTTCCAGCTGATGCCCTGACAGTAGTGTACTTAGCTCATGGTGACTGTGTTTACCCAAAGATTCCAGGTTTCCATTCTCAGCAATAACACCTTTAGGTCCTACTTACACTTGAGAAAAAAAGTTCACTGACTTGAAAAAAAAATCTGAAGTAAATAATAGAACACATGGTTTACAGATGTAGCAAGAACCCTGCAACTGGTCATGTCTGCCACTGCAATTCAGGAATTTTATTTATGTATCTACTTGCCAGTACTGTGGCTTGAACCCAGGCTATCTGTACTGAGCTACATCCCCAGCCCCTTTTTATTTATTTTGAGACAAGATCTTACTAAGTTGCTACGTTGCGGGGCCTGTGCTCAAACCTGTGATCCTCCTGTCTCAGCCTCCTAGAAAGATGGAATTAAAGCCTGTGCCAACACATGTGGCCCATCTGGGGAATTCTGAGACAAGTTCTATCACAATTCGTAAGCACTCAGTACAGAATGAGTCTATCGCACAGTTTTTCGGGGAGAAATGGATGGAGGTGGGATGGACGGAAAAAGGGCTCTGGGAAAAGCTGAGAGGGACAAACGCTCAATACTGCAAGCCATGAGGAGCAAAGGAGCAGCGAGGCCTGACACAGAATAAAGAGGGGAAGCTGAGGGACAGGAAGTACCTTCCGAGGCTTTGGCTTGCTTGCTGATGTACTCCTCGATCTTCATCATGATCTCAGCAAACTGTCAGGGAAGGAGAACCGAGTCACCCGGGCTCTTCGGAGACAAGTTTCCGCTGTGCCGCGTCCTGGGAGCTTCCTTCCGCAGCACCTCGCACCCCCACACCCCCTCACCATCTTGCTGTCCCACAGCTTGGCGATACTCTTGACCGAGTCCCCGGAGAGATCCAGCTGTGTCTCCTCCTGCACATCCTCGATGGCCGGCTCCTCTTCTTCCTCGCCATAGCTTCCTCCTTCCTCTTCTTCTGCTGCCTCCTCAAGGTCGGCCAAGAGCTCGTCTGCCAGAGACATCCCAAGGCCTAGGGGGAAGGAGGCGCAGGGTTCCACGAAGCTGCCTCCGACCGCATCCCGCTTTATTACAGAAGCAGCCCTCTCCTGGGAGGCCCTGGTGCTTCTTCATTAACCCCGCCAGTGTGCAGGCTCCCCGAGGCCGCATCCGTCCTCGGGCCTTCACACATCGGGGACTAAGTGGCTCCTTCACTAAGCCCGAGTCCCGAGCATCAGTCAACGCTCCGCGAGGGCAGCGAGCGGTCTCACTCCTGACAGGGCCATAGCACAGGGCGGGCACACGAGGCCTTTGGGGACCAACCTGTGAAGGTCCGGCTTTCTCCTCACACGCTTCCTTCTGCAGACCCAGGAGCGGGGCCTCTCGGACTCGCGTGGCCCCCAGAACACTCACCTCCTCCCTCCGCGCACCGCGGTCCCTACGAGATTAGCTCCACTGCAGGGCGGGCGCTGGCTGATGACGTACGACGCGCGCCTACGCGACAAAACTGCGCTCTGATTGGCCAGCTGAAAGAACGGTCTCAGCGCCGATCTCGGGTGCAGACTGGTGAGCGGGCCGGAGGAGGAGCTCAGCAGGTTCGCGGCCCCCGGGCACAGAGGCGGCTACGCGACGAGGCCCCGTGCCCATTGCAGAGCGTCGAGACCGGAATAAAGGCGGTAGCGGCGCAGACAACTGGTAGCAGCGTAGAGAACAAAGGAAGGACTTGAAACCGCGATTTCGGTTAGGACCACGAGAGCGGAGTAAGCGAAGCCGGAACTGAAAAACTACAACTCCCGCAAGGCCCCGGGCTTCCTGGGCAGCGAAGCCTGATGGGACTAGTAGTTCTACGCACAGCTCACCCTAGACGCTTGAGGCTGAAGTGGAGCGGCTTGGGGCGCCAGGAGCGGGAGAGATGGAGCTGGAGCAGAGAGAGGGGTGAGTGGCGAGCCGTGGGCGGGGACAGGCCGCGCACCCAGAGGACGCTGCGGCCCGGGATGCGCCTCTCTGTCCTGTTCCCCGGGGCACGATGGGGGTTGTAGTTCGTGCAATTGCTGCACGTCCGAGGGGGTAGGGCCTGGCGTCTGCACCGGAGAAGACCGGGGATCAGACGGGATCCAAGTGTGTGAGATCGGGAGGATGGAGGAGGAGGAACGAGGAATGAGGCGGGGCTGGAGAACTGGGATCCGGCGCCCCTCAACCCCTCTGGCCCTGCAGAACCATAGCAGCCGTGGGCTTCGAGGAGTTCTCGGCGCCGCCGGGCTCAGAGTTGGCACTGCCCCCGCTGTTCGGCGGGCACATCCTGGAGAGCGAGCTAGAGACCGAAGTGGAGTTTGTATCCGGCGGCCTGGGAGGCTCGGGGCTCCGGGAGCGCGACGAAGAGGAGGAGGTGGCCCGAGGGCAGCGGCGGCGCCAGCGGGAGCTAAACCGCAGGAAGTACCAGGCGCTGGTCCGGCGCTGTCGGGAGATCGAGCAGGTAGGTGAGTGCGGAGGCCCGCGTTGGGTCACCTCCTGGCCAAGCCGCAAGCTCCGAGCCTCCCTGACCAGAGATGCTCTAGCCTCCCCGCAACAAGACTCGCGTGGGTCGCTTCCTGTCCGTCCCACCGCCCCTGCCCTAGATTCAGGTTCTGGCGAGCCGCTCCGAATGCCTCCCTGGTGGGTAGGAGGATGGAGCAGAGGCGGGGTTTAGATCCTCATGGGCAAGAGCAGCAGGTCAAGAATTTTGGAGTTCGTTCTTTCTGGATTCCGGAGCAAGTGAAGGAGTTTTTTTGTTTTTTTTTGGTACCGGGGATCGAACTCACGACTCACGACCTTACGCTTGCCAGGCAGGCGCTTAAGCCACTGAACTAAATCCCCGGCCCAGGTGAAGGAGTTTAAAGGAGGAGAGTAAGGTCTCTTTGAAAGATTTGCAAAAGACAGTTATGTGGTGTTTGTTCCGGCTACTGGAGCCTCTAAAGTAGCATAGGCTGGTGGTTCAGTAACAGACGTTTGCTGTCTTCCAATTTTAATTTTTTTTCAAGATCTGTGTAGAGGAGGCTGGCCACAGACTTCTAGCAGTCCTCCTGCCTCAGCCTCCAGAGTGCTGGGATCCACAGGCACACGCCTGTATTCCTGGCTTTGGCTTGCAGTTCAGGGATGGGAAGTCAGGGACCAGGGTGTCACCAGGCTGTTCCTCTGAGGGCCGTGATGCAGTCTCCATTGCCTGTCCCCAGCGACCTCCGTGTTGATGCATAGCAGCAGTGTCACCCTGGCCTGTGCCTTTGTCCTCAGTGCTACTCTGTGTGCAGATCTGCCTCTGTTTCCCCTTTTCACAAGGACAACAGCCAGTAAGCTAGGCCAAACCCCAGGGAGTGCGTTTTAACTTACCTCTGTGGACTCTGTCTTCAGATATAGTCACGTGCTGGGGTGCAGGGTCTCGACTCCAGCACACCTTTCTGGGGTAGTTTGAGTCCAGCCTCTCTCGCGGGGGGAGGCCTTGCTCGGGCCCCCGCACTGGGCTCTCGGTTGTCGCCCATCTCCCTCAGGGTCTATGTGATGGGCCCTTCCCAGCTGATGACACGGGCCTCCCACACACTGCTCTTTCTCCCAGCCACTATCCAGGTCCAGGCACAGCCCACAGGTCTGTGCTGGCCCTTACCAAGGCAGCTGCCTCTGGCTGTCAGGTGGGACCAGGTGGAACACTCAGTGATGGAGCCATGGGACTGAGGCCAGGGGACACAGGTGCCATCGCTTCCCTCACAGAGTGCACATCGGGCTGGGGAGCAGACAGGGCAGAAGGGACACGAGGTGTAAGAGGAGCTGTGTGAGAGGAGGAGGACACAGCCTTGTGGGTGGTGGGCCGGGAGGTGTCTCACAGAGTAAGGAGGCCCAGGGCTCCCTCAGCAGGCAACAGTTGAACTAGGACTTATGGAGCGGTGGGAATGGGTCCAGCAGAGATGACAGCTCATGAAAAGCCCCAAGACACACACTGGGTGTGGTGCTGCAGCCTTGGGGAGGCTGAGATGGGGATGTCACAAGTTCAGAGCAACTTAGGCCCGCCCTGTGAGAACACAACAGAAGGCCAGGGATATGGCACCCTGCGCAGGCCCTGGGTTCAACACCTGTGCCCGGGAGCCAGCGCGCGTGGGTGGAGGAGGGAGAGGGCTGAGGGAGGGAGGAGGAGCAAAGCTGATGCCTGGGAGGAGCTGGTGGGCCAAGCACAGGTGGCGAGCACTGCTCTCTCCCCGAGCAGGTGAATGAGCGTGTCCTGGACAGGCTGCACCAGGTACAGCGGATAACTCGGAGGCTGCAGCAGGAGCGCAGGTAGCCATCCCTCCCGCCCTCCCTGCCCAGGCTGCCTCTCCCCACCTCAGCCAGCCACCCTGGGTGCCCAGCCCCCAATGACACAGGACAGGATGCAGTTCAGGTGGGAGCTGGGTGGAGGGCAGAGCACAGCAGAGCAGACAGGGAGGCGGGCTGCTCCCGGGCCCTCAGCAGGAGCTCTCAGCCACTCGCCTGTGGAGGCCCAGAGCAAGCAGTGCCCTTTGAGCTGCCCACGGGGCGCCAGTGCACACAGGCTGAGCAGTTGAGCTCAGAGCAGGCACCTGACACGCAGACCTGGCCCCTGCCGTGCCCCGGGGAGGCGGGAGCAAGCCGTGGGTGTGGACACTGTAGCGGGTCCTCTGCCCGCTTGGCCAGGTGTGTCTGATTAGTGGGTACCCCACTTCCTTGAACCCTTTCTGCATCCTGGTCACCCAGCAGGTTTCCCTGTCCCCTTGGCTGTCACCGCCCATCACCATCAGAAAAACACCGTTAGGCAGGCTCTGGGCGGGCAGGCGAGCTGGCTACCAGGCCTCTCAGACTGCAGAGCTTGTCCGCTGCAGCCACGAGCAACGGTGGCCCGGTCTCTGCCCACACAGGTTCCTAATGAGGGTGCTGGACTCCTACGGAGATGACTACCGGGCCAGCCAGTTCACCATCATGCTGGAGGTGAGTGCTGCTCCTCCCCAGGCTTGGTGACTGGGAGCCTGGGACACGGCCTTCAGCTGCCCTCATCCCCTCCAGGACGAGGGCAGCCAGGGCACAGACGCCCCCACCCCAGGTAACACTGAGAACGAGCCTCCAGAGAAGGAGGGGCTGTCCCCTCCCAGAAGGACTCCCGCACCCCCAGAAGCCAGCAGCAGCCCGGCCCCTGGCGAGGGGCCCAGTGGGCGGAAGAGGCGGCGTGCACCTCGGGACGGGGGCCGGGCAGGCACAGGAGCGGCGCTGACCCCAGAACTGGCCCCTGTGCAGGTGGGCAGGAGCCCTGGCTGGGAGAACCAGGGGAGGGGGCAGTGGGAAGGAGGGGGAAGTCAGAGGGCTCAGAGAAGGACGGTGATGGGAGGCGGTTGGGGTAAGGGAGGAAGAAGGGTGGCACAGGAGGGGACGCACCCTGAACCCAGGTCAGCCCAAAGCACAGCAGTTGGCTGCCAGGGAGGCTGCTGGGCATCTTCCAGGTCCTCAGGCCCATGAGTGCTCTTCCTCTTCCTCGTCTCCACAGATTAAGGTCGAGGAAGACTTTGGCTTTGAAGCAGATGAGGCCCTGGATTCAAGTTGGGTTTCTCGGGGGCCTGACAAGCTGCTGCCCTACCCTACCCTAGCCAG
>PVJX010023024.1:0-29778 GCA_004027295.1 Dolichotis patagonum | reverse complement strand
CTTGCTCCAGGAATGGGTATGGTCTATACTCATTCATCTCATTAATACCCAAATACCACATAATTAAAGTAATTCTTTTTGTGTAATTAATAGATAGCAGGGGCTTGATCTTTGAGAAAAGGATAGAGCAGTGGAGTTATCATTCTTACTGTACTACTGCCCACCTACCAAGTCAACCATCAGTGACTCATCCTATAACCATTTTTAATACCAAGTTCAATTCGTTTTTTAAGATGGTGAATCTCAATAACACTGACCGTGGCTTTTTATAGTTACCCTCAATCATGGCTCTCTCTCTCTTTTTTCCCTCTCTTTTCCTTTTCTTCCCTCTCCTCTTCCTTCTACCTTCTCCCATTCTCTTTGTCTTCCTCCTCATCTTTTTCCCTCTGTCCCCCTCCCCAGCCAAAACACTGGACTAGTAGACTTCTACTGTCATTTCCAGGTCTGAGTTTCTTCTGCTCATAAGGATCTCATAATGTCCTCACACTGTTTTTTGGTCTTTTCCTGTAGCTCTATTGGCTCTAAGCATTCTGTGAATGGAGATTGTTTTTCTGACAGGGTGTCCACTGGGGTGCATAGGACCCAAGGTGTGGGTCTCAGGCTCAGGGTCTTTTTGCCTCCTGCTTCCCTCTCAGCCTGCTGAAGGGCTGTGCCTGAGTCAGACACCTGCCTCTTCCAATGGGTCTGTATGCCCACCCCTTTCTTGTCTTGTAGACTATATTCTTGTAGAATATACTTCTCTACTCAGAAATTTGTAATAGCCTTTTAAAGTGTTCCAAAATGCAAGATTTTTCAGTGTTGATCATGTAACAGTGCATTCCCTCAGGCTTTTAACAGAACAGAGTGAAAACAGCTATCTGTTAAGTGTATATTTCTCCAGTATCTTTATGTTAAGTGTCTCATTTAATCACCATCACAACCCAGCAGGGCTTGTGATCATTTTGCTACAAACAAACAGATTTAGAGAGGTGAGGTTTTTCCAAGACCACTTAATTAATGAGTAACCACAATGCTTTTTCTCTTCCATGACAATATAATAAATAGAATTAAAAAAAAAATACTGTATTTAAATTTGGAAGAATTTTGGTATCACTTTCAAATTCAATTCTCAAAAACTTTTCTTTTTATTTAGAATAAAATTGACCAAACAAGAGTAACTCAGTTATAGAGTTATCAAGACTTTATGTATTGTATATACACAAATCTGTTTATTGGTACCTTAAAAGTGTACATGTTAAAAAAAAGTGTGCATGCTTACAGGGTATCATGAGATGTTTCAGCACATGTATGCACTGTGTGATGTTGAATTCTGAGCAAGCATAGCTTTGTCCCCAAACATTATTTCAAATAATTTCAAGTGAATGTGGATGTGAGGCCTATATCTGCATTCCAAAGGAAGGAATTTTAGTTAACTTAACAATGTCATATTCAGTCAATAAATAAGTAACAAGGATGATAAATTAGGACCATTTTCAAATCTAGCTCAAAGTACTACATTCAGTGATAAAGGATTTTATTTTACATTATTTTATTTTTTTGTCTTTTTGAGACAGGGTCTCACTATACAGTTCAGACTGGCCTTGAGCTTTCTTTGTAGCCCAGGCTGGTCTCGAAGTGATCCTCCTGCCTCAACCTCCCAATTGCTAGGGTTATGGGTATGTGGCATCATGCCCAGCTGATAAAGAATTTTACAATCAAATAATAATGATTATACTAAAAAGCTTTTTGACTGAAAGGTGGTAATCCTGGGCAGGGTTCTTTTAAACACCATTGGTACAGGCACAGAAGAAGAACCTGCTGTGACCATTGTGTGGGCCTGTGAATTAGAATGTGGCAGAGTAGAACAGGTTTTCTCTAGCGTGTTTCCAAAGCATTTGGTCTAGTACAAGTTAAGTTCCGCATAGCTTCCATAATCTTGGAAGAACCTGCTTTGGTTACGGGGTCTTCAATTTAAATGTCTTTTGTAATGTGATCTACACTTTTTCAAAAAGCAAAATTATAGATTTATTGGTTCATATATACACTTGGCAATTTGTTCTACAAATAACTACCATTAGGGAGAAAAAGCGTTCAATTGTATCTCTAAAGATTAGTAACCAGAGGGGAGGAAACAACTGAAGCAGAAACTCAGACACTACTTTTTACGTGTATGGTAAACGTGTTGGTGATGTTTGCTGACTTGGACGGCACTTTCTGGGTGCTGTAGTTGTTTTGACCATCTGATTTGCCATTGGGCTAACCTTAGTAAAGTACTTACTTGTGTGTTTCAGCTTTCCTTGGCTAGCAGTTACCATCTGGTCATCTTCTCATAGTTTTCTTGGTGAAGACAGGATGGAGAGCTACTAAACAGAAGCAACTCTGATGCTTCTTAAGATATTTTGGATTGTGAAAACTCTAATATTACATTAAGAGAAAATCATCTAAAATGTGAACAGCTGCAGAGTGTCGCACACTTCACTCTTAGTGATCGGCTGCTCTTCTGTGAACTGCATTCAGGGCTGGTGGGGAGGCCCAGGGCTGTGATTCTGTCACACCAACTGAATACCACTTTGCTTTCAGGCTGCAGGGGTGTATGTTAAAGAAGTGTGTAATTTTCTCAATGAACTTCACTTTCCAATTTTACCAGTATGTCTTTGTTACTGTAAGGAAGAGTTTGGTTTGGATATATTTGTATGATCCTCCAGGCCTAGTTTTCCTTTCCAGTGATCAAGGGATCCAATTTGGTGTAGAGAAATAATATTGAGCACAGCTAATTAAAATACATTTGGGAATTTTGGGATGGAAGATGTATCTAGAAAATGAACTTTCTGTTGGGATTGTAGGGCATTGTATATTAGACTACATTGTTTAAATATTATTTTGATCTCTGAAAAATCTGTCATATTGGACCATTTGTGCCTACATGATCGCTGAAAATTGGTCTTATTTTACTTGTTTCCAAATTTGAAAGAGAGGCACTTTCCTCAGAACTCTGGGTAACTTTCCTTCCACACTCAAATATATACAGCCATAGGTATATATATATATATATTTTTTTTAATTAATTAATTATTTTTTTTGAAAAAGAGTCTTGCTATGTAGTTTAGGCTGGCCTTGAACTCACTCTGTAACTAACCTGGGCTGACCTTGAGTTCATGATGTTCCTCCTGTTTCAGCCTCCCTGAGTTATGGAATTACAGACTTTCATTTGCTTGCCTTGCTAACACTTTTGGTATAGCAGTGAGTCTTATCAATCATTTTTTCATGTCTGCTGTCAAAGTGTTAACATATGATGTAGTAAAATGAATAATAACCTCCGCCAGTGAAGTGGTTAATTGGCCATATTGTTAAATATATAAATAATGTATTTTGTTAATTCATTTATCTTTTCCCTAGAACTTGTCCTAAGTGAAGTGCAGAGGTTTTGATGCTGTTTGTGAGAAATTTATCATACTGGAATAAAAAAATTGAGTGGATTTCTGATAAAAATCTTAAAGCCTTGTGTTTTAGTATATGTGCATAATATTCAATCCAGTTGTTTTTATAATTCTAAAATAGAGAATAACAATCTCTTTGTAATGGCCAATCATAAATCTTTGGCCTCAGTAATTTTATTTTTAAGTATAAAACTTTGCCTTTTCATTTTAATAAAAAGTACATTGAAATTTTCATTCTTTTTCCAAAATAAATGCATGTGCACTTGGTAGTAAGGAAGTGACCAATATTGCAGATGTATGTACTTCACTGTGCTGGATCTCCGCAGTAAAGAGGCTGTCTAGAGACAGAGCTGTGCACAGGACTATGCAAAATGCTAGCAAATGACCAATTGCATTGTGTGTTTATGGAACAGTCAGTGCTTATTATATGCCAGTTACTGGCTTGAAGATATCAAAATAATCATTTAAGCTCTCCTGTTATCCAACTTTATAAAAGGGGAGCTATTAATTATTTCACACATAAGAATAACCAGGTAGAACAAAAGATCAAAATAGCCCAGCTTACAAAATTGCTGTTGTGGGAGGTCAGTTTAAACTTAAACAAGCTCATTGGGAAGCACATACTCTTTTTCTTTTTTTTTTTTTTGGAACTGGTGATTGAACTAAAGGTCTTCACAATGACTTGTACCCTTAACACTTCACATTGTTTTCTTGCTTTCTGAGATAGGGTCTTGGCAATTCTTTAAGTTCTCCAGACTAGGTTTGACATTGAGATCCTCTTGCCTCAGCCTCCCTGAGTGCTAGGATTATGGCAGGAGCCACTAGACCCAGCCAGAAAATGCATGCTTTTAAGCATTACAGTGTGCTGTCAACAGTTAATTTATCCTGACTGAGTGGGCATTTCGTTTTTTCTCTAGCCTTTATTGCCAACAGTCCATATGGACCAAATGGAGATGACTGTCTTGATTTACTTTGTCTAATTTTCAGTAAGTCATTTCTCCAAAAATTTATTACCCTTTCCTTCCAATTTGTTTTAGGCATGGCACTTCTTAACTACACAGGGCTTCCAGAGGCTTCCCCATTCCTCTCTTCCTTAGCACTTTGTTTTGACTGATTTATTAATCTCAATATGTACCACCGCATCAACAGGGAAGGAGTGATTGATTTAAGATGTTTGTTAATGGTTGACTACTTTCATTCTGTTTGGCAAATACATTTACCACCAAATTGATAATCTGCTGTGATAATAGATTAATTTGCAAGTGCAACCATGACTTACAATTAAAAGGGAACAGTTGCCATGAGCCTGATTATGTGATTATATTCTCCTGAGATAAAAAAAAAAAACCTTGTATAAATGGTTAAGGAAAATTATATAGTTCTGAAGGCAAGATAAGAACAAAGAATCCACTGAAGAACTGACCTCAGTCAAGTTTTTAAAGCTGTCTGGTCCTGAGTTGTTTTCAAGAATAAAATAGAAGCCCTTCCTATCTACTCCAGAAGGTTGTCATAAAGATTTGATACTTTATGTAAACATCCGGCAGAGGGCCTAATAAATTGCTGCAGCTCTTCAAGGGGTAAATGAATCTCTCTCCATCACTGGATCTTCTCTAGTCTGGAAAAAAGACAGAGGATCTGAGATTAGTGATACCCATAGAGTCTTTCCAAGGCAGGTTGCATTCTTGCCATACTCAGTTGATTTGGTAGATTGCTTAACATTAGGCCTAGAAGCTGAGATCCTTTCCTGGGATCTGATTCATCCAAAAGAGGATAAGACAGAAATTAGCAAGAAGATATTATGTAGAAAACCAGCATTTTGAATGCCCTCAGTCTTGTGGGGGTTAAACCAGGAAACCAGGCGTAAGGCTATTGTTGCATTTCACTGTTGACCTTTTTCTTTTTCTTTTTCT
The DNA here is from genome assembly GCA_004027295.1 of Dolichotis patagonum. Taxonomy (NCBI): domain Eukaryota; kingdom Metazoa; phylum Chordata; class Mammalia; order Rodentia; family Caviidae; genus Dolichotis; species Dolichotis patagonum. The sequence continues at coordinate 24,452 of PVJX010023024.1, read as the reverse complement.
TTCCTTTCTTCTCTTTTCTTCTTTCTTTCTTTCTTTCTTTCTTTCTTTCTTTCTTTCTTTCTTTCTTTCTTTCTTTCTTTCTTTCTTAGAGAATTCTTTAATGAGTGAGATTAGACTTCCTTAAAGTAAGGCGAGGGAGCACAGGGCAGAGATGAGAAGACACTTAGGAAAATGATTCCATCTTTTCCTACCCAGTCAACCTCTAAAACTGTCAGGGAATGCAAAGCCATCTTTACCTGGCTCTATTATGGTTGAAAGAGATTTCCATAAGAGAGACAGTGCTTCCCGTTCCAGAATCTCTTAATGTCACTTCTTCTTACTGTGGTCACTTTGATTCTTATGTCATAGCTACTGTGAAGTCTAGTAGTTGAGTAGAACATGAATGTTTCAGAATACTAAACCAAATAAAACTGCCCAGCAACTTTAATTTAATCACCTATTTTTTTTTAAATAGCCATCGAGTTTCTTGAAGATAAATGAACACTTTAGCAGGAGCTTAATATCCATGCTTGAATTTTTCCCTTATTCAAAAACAAACAAATCAACAAAAATCATGAGGCTGTGCTGAGCACTCCAGAGTAAGTACACTGGTGTGCTACTGGAAAGCATAGCTCTTTCAGCTGTGTGATCAACAGCAGTGATACCTACTTTGGGTAGAGTCATTTTACAAAATGACCCATCACTTCCAATCTCTAAAGCTAAAGAAAATCTTTGTAGTCATATCCACAATCTACTGTTCTTAGGATCTGATTAATTCAGTAGCAAGGTGTATTTATGACAAACTGATGTGATTGAAGTTATTGTCCCTCCTGCAGGGATTACTTATTGTATTACTTGACTGACAGCAGTTAAGTATACTGTATGCAAGCATAAAGCTGGATTTTTACCTTAAACATCTTAGAAGGAAGATGATTTCCTAGATAGCAGGTAACAGTGGAGGATATTCTTGGAGAGAGCAATGACTGCTGCTATGAGCTAGCACTGGAAATAGAACCCCCGTTTCACACACTCACACATTGCGCAGTGTGTGGAGAATCCAAAGGATCTTTGGGTGGAGTGCCTGCCATTTGAGAAACAGGGCACCCAAACACATGTGCTGGCTATCTGCTTCCAGGTACTGTATGTGTTAAGAAGTCAAACAGTTTCAAGCCAGAGAATTTCCTGAATTTGTTGGTTCTTCAAAAAGACCTTTAAAGGCAGGTGTACAGGAAGTGCAGAGGGAGACATTCTTATACAAGCAAATACCGTGAGCAGAAAATACTACCTTCACTTGTGCCTCTTTGAAAGACCGTGTGATGGCTAGTATCCCAGACAACTAAGTTTGAGCACAGAATGAATGACTCTGTGTGTGTATCTGTGCGTGTACATGTTTGTGTATTGTTTAGACATGAGAACCATCAAACTATGAGTTTTTAAAAAGTATGTCCTTAAGGAAAGAAATAAGAATATGGAAGAGAACTGAATCTTAATTCAGCTGGAAAACATAGTGCCTTGCTGTCCAGATATAGGCTGGGAACCGCCAGGGAGGTGCCCATCATGGGTGACAGATACACAGAGATAAAGACCCTGCAAGAGGTCTCCATCCTTTCTTGAGGATGCTCTGATACCCTCACTATGGGAAGCCCTGCTTCTGCACAGGGACTAGTAAAGGCAGTACTGCAGGGAGCTGCCTATCTGTTTTTACACAATTTCATTGATTCAACTCCCTAATTCACAATATGCAGATATTTAGGCTATTCCCAAACTGTGGGTGTTTACACACTCTGCTGGCAAATCACTGTTCCAGTGAGTGCCAACAATGCAGAGACCAGCCAGTCACCAAGTGCTTCTAAAGTGCCCACTGCATATGTAGGGTGACATTGTCCTGGCCTGGCAAATGACCTAGGGCCTGAAAGTGACCATCAAATCTATGCTGTCGTTTTAAGCTTTCAAACTTAGGCTGTTTGTGTCATGTTCTTTCAGACACCCCAGGGGGACTTTGCAGGGTTCTAGAGCACTTGTGGAAATGAGAGAACTCTGTCGCCTTCCGGATGCTTTCCTGACACACCAGTATAACCCCCACCCCACCCCATACCACAGCACAGATTTGATGGACACAAATTCTCCTTCATTAGCAATTTCCGCAGGAGGCTGACAGATGTTCTGTTGCTAATTGAGATGTTTGGCTACATTTTAGACCTCTTAAGTTTTATGAAGTGGTTTCTTCATGTTTTTCCTCATATAATATCTACAATAAGCCTTTAAATTAGGCATGACATGTTTCTGCCTGATTCTGGAGGTGAGGAAACCTTGTGACTTGGTGATTGTAAGTGACATGTCCAAGTCACGGAGATCTAGTAGAGCTGGAACTTTAACCCGATGTGATTTCTGCCACCCGTATAGGTGAGCACAGCTGTTTGTATGCCTTCCATAAAAGACCCAGGAGATGTATAGAGCTGATGCTTCTGTAGGGATTCTGAGAAGGAAAGACTGTAAGGACCCAAGCTCTGCCGAACTGCTGGGCTAGTACAAAAATGTAGTAAGATGTGATGGCTCTGTACAATGAAGTAGAAATTATTTGGTGATAGAATTAGGGTTATTGATTGGATTTCAGTAAATTTTGTTAGGTGATAACTTCATTGCCTTGTTTATTAGAGTTTGTCTTTTAAAATGAAACAGTTCCAGTTTGAAGGATGAACTCACTTGCTTTTGATCATTGTTGAAAAACAAAACAAAACAAAAAACATGACTACAACCTGGGAAAACAATCAGTCTTATACATCTGCTTAACTAATGCTGTAATTTTTTTTGGATGAACAGTGACAAGAATTTATAGGCAATTAAAATACCTAATTATTACAAAGAATTATTAAAAGCATTTGGAAAAATCTAGACACTCTATCAAAATCTTAATAAAGCATTTACTTCTTCACAGGAATGACAAAGAAATTTAAAAAACAAGTCACATATTAGAAATACATTTTGCCTTTTGTGGTATGAAGACAGATGTAGAATGAAGCAGAGACCCACCACATAGGTGAAGAAGAATTCTAGAAGTCATCAGGGAGATCATGCTGAGATAGAACCCAAGTATTTGCTTATACAAACGCTCTTCCATTTCCAAGGCAACATTCTGGTTTCCCTACATTAAATTCCCTGAGGACAGGGTATATGGTTTTTGTTGCACCTTGGTGTGCCACAATGAATACTCATAATGCTGAAATGTTTATAGAAAAATTTCTAGAAGACCACATCTATTTACACAGAAGCAATGCTATGTCCGTTCTGTTACTTGGAAGCAACTTTAAAGCTAGCTTCAACCAGCAGTTTGCAATTTCTGAGATACATATGCAGCCTACAATATCTAAATATTTCTCCAGTTGCCTGGCTGTACCATTAAAGATTTATTTCTTAGTGTATTGATACCTTTAAAAAAATGGTAGGTTGAAGTTATGGTATGCAGTTGGTGGTTGGATGACCTTTCTGAATAGCATAAAATTGAGAGTTCCTACCCTTATTGAATCTGATTGTATAATGAATAATTGAAATAACTTTTGTAAAGTGCTGTATAATTCTATTTAGGGAGAGTAAAAACATTGTAATAATCTAGTAGTCTACTAATTTAGAAAATAATTGTGTAACATGACATTGTTGATGATTATTAAAATTTAACTCATCAGAATCACCTAGGAAACTTATTGAAACTGCAAGATGGGTTGCAATCTGAGAAACTTTAACCAGGAAATTTGAGATTGGACTAAAAAACTTACATTTTTAGCTATCACTTTAAGAAACTGTAATGAACCTTGTCCAGCTCTTTGAGGAAAAGTGTCAACCAGCATCTCTAACTGATGGCTTTTAGCTTTTACTTAACTCTTGTACATCTCCCATACTTATTTCTGATAAGCAATTCTTAGCATGACTGTTTTATATTCAGAGAATATAGGTAGATCATGCAGAAATTGATCTCAGACTTGACATTTTCCCGTTAGTTATCAATTCCCATGGCTAAGATGTTAATGAAGATACTAAGTTGCTAAATCAACTGTCCTTCTATAGAAAGTGCTGTTATACATAAAAATACCATATAGGAAGGGCTCTGCATGAAGCTTACCTTTAAATGGCCATACCTATTGTGTGAGGGCATACAATACCACTAGGGAATACTATCTCTGTTTTAGCTGTGCAATTACATTTGTGGAGGTTACTTGTTACATACAATTCAAGCTCTCAGCTTGTAGTGTTCTTAGTCTTACAGATTCTTTGGTCTTCTATTCTCAGTATCCTTAAAAAGGATTATTTTAGTATAATATGCAGATTAAGGTGTGGTTTCTTTATTTTTAAACAGAACATTTTTTAGAAAGTTTATAGTTAACAATTTTGTCTTTGACCAAGAAAGCTTGGATGCAGGTGTTATTTCATCATTTTCTATTTATGGTTTAGATTTTGTAATACGTTTTCCAAGCCTCATCTCCTTTAAAGGTGAATTTTTAGCGTTAAATATTTTATGAACTTCCTTGTTGGTGTTAATCTTAAATCAGCTATACCCTTTTTAAAATGACATTGTAAATCAATTGTAATTTTGTATTCTTTTTGAATTTACATGGATGTTAAGGATACCTTTAGAAGTGGAAATTGGAGAACAAAGAGATTTGAGCAGTTAATTCGTTTCCATGCATAATTTTACAAATGAAGATTGAAACTCAGGAAGGTTAGTGCCCCAGCTATCAATACTTTTCCAAAGTTTTTGCTATTTTTCCCTCAGATTTATTTATGTTACACATATCCAGAGTAGCCTAACCATATCCAAACCATCCTTTGTAAAGAATATTAAATTAAGTAATTCCCATGGCAGTAAACAAGCTCTGAGAAACTGCACAAGTTTTCCATTTATAGCTGGAGAATTTCTGTTAGTTTTTGGAGGTACTTTATTTATTAAAATTTACTTGAAGTGAGGGCAGCATCACTCCTGTGTGTACTATTAAATTCTATTTAAAATATTTCTTTGCTTAATTTATACTGCTATAAAGAGATTTTTTTAAATAGAGAGAGAACACCATCAGGACTAGGAAGGAGAGAGAGTAGGTACTGGGAGGAGAGAAGTTCTGTCATTAATATACTTGAGGATGCAGGGAAAAAACAAAAAAGGCATGGATTTGTTTGTCTATTGTCGTTAATGCACGAAAGAAAAGAAAAGCTTTCCTATGTTTTAAAATACTTTCTGTCATATTCTTAAGACATTTAGAGGCTATTAAAATTTGTAATCGCTTTTTTATTACTGGTTATCAGTATTATTGTATTATGGAAGATTTGGAAAACAAATAAATTTGAGGAAAAAATAAGATCATAATTATCTAAAGAAAGCCATTTAAAATTTTGACATAACTTTTTAGCACTTTGTCTTTATTTACTTAAATATTTTTTTAAAAAATAAGCTACTGCTCTCTAGAGTCTTTTGCAGCCTTCTGTTTTTTAATTGTAAGTATATGATGAACATGTTTCTTTGATATGAATTGCTTTCTAGGCTATAACGTTTTAGAGATTTCATACTATTTGATCTGGACCATAACTTATCCACCGGTTCTTTTGACATTAGATGTTTAGATTATTCCTCTTTAAAATTTTATAAACATTTCTGTTATACACGATAGCTGAATATAAGTATATATTTGTACACAAGGTGTGGAATTACAAACGAGAGGTATAGTTATTTCTAGATGTTTAGTATCTGTTGCCAAACTAAATACTCATCCCACATTTTTTTTTATAGCACCTGTTAAACTTTTCGGGACTGGTCACTGAGAAGACAGTTACTACTTTCAGTCTTGGTCATTGTATGAGAGAAAAAAGATACCTTATGTCCTCTTTGCGTAATTGTTTTCCACTCTTCTGACTTCTGTGTTTACATATCTTCTGTATTGAATTCCAGTTATTCATCACCAGGTTGCTTACTCACTACTGTTTCCAGTCAGTCTGATAGGGGTTCATTTCATTCACCTTATTTTTTAAGAATTACTTATAAATATCATTACTATGTATTATATTTATTGTTTATGTGACTGACATTGTTTTCTCAAAAAATATTTACAATTGAATTGTTTATAGTGCTATTAATGTATCAAGATTTATTATGTTCTTGTAGCTAAATCTTTTGGTATTTTTCTCCATCGTTATTTCCTCTTCTTACTTTCTTCTTAATCTCTACCTACTGGAGATGATTCTGCCTTGTAGGACATTTTAAGTATTTCCACAGGTATGGGATATTGAGCCATCCTCTTCTCAGATAAATGATATAAAAATAACAAGAAGCAAAATATGTCAGAAGGTTGACCAAGCAAGTAGTTCCGGGTTAGGAGGTGTGACCGTTAATTCTGACAGATTGATTGGCTAAATATTGTAAACCTAAGTATGGAGTTCAGTCATCCAAGTATTGTAATCCTCTTTCTAGTCTTCCTCATAATCCAAAAGGTAGTATTTGTAATCCCACTTAGACGTTATTGGAAATCCAGCAAGTTAATTCCAATCTACCCCCACCAATACAACCCACGGCAAGAATAAAGACACCAAGACACATTCCAAGTAAAGGGCAGCCAAGGGGTCCTAAGTCCAATACTCATGAGGACATGCAGACAAAGGCCTTGATCCTAGGCCTCTCCCAGAATTTATTATCTTCTGAAGAAGGGGGGTGGCTCAGGGATGAGTGACAGTGAGGATGGTGAGAATTACATGAGTAACCTGAGCTGGCTGGCCAGGTGCAAGATTGGCATCTCTGTAAACTGCAGAGATAAAGAAATGTAGAAGGATCAATTTACATAATCCAATTAAGATAGCAGTAGAATTGTTTTGGAGACCTATCATTTAGTTCTGATATGCAAACTCTTGTGCCCCGGAAAGTCATAGCCTCTTATCTTGGGACTCATACCCAATTGACATCCCGGAGCTATTGGCTCTAACATCTCTGTGCTCATATTCTGTACTTACTTGTATTGTAGGGAGAACACTATGCGAGGAATCAGAACTGTCTGTTGGCTTTAGAGATTACATACCAGCACCTGGCTAGCCTTATTTGCAATGCTTAGAGCCAATTGAAGACAGAAGGAAATACCCTAGCCAGATCCTTACATATCAGTATAAGGAAATGAGTCTTCAAATAATCAAAGGCACAGTAATTGTGTTGGATTCAAAGGGAGTCACTGGAGTTATCTCCCACAGGTAGAGAAATGCCTGTTGGGTTAGTAAGAAGACTTTTGGGTCTGTCTGGGTCAGTCACAGAGGCATGACCTTGAGCACTGTTCCCTTTGACCTGCTTCCTGCTACCATGACCTGAGCACTTTTTCCCACACGCCCTTGTGCCATGATGCTTTCGCTTTGGAACCAGCCTACCATAGATGGACCCTCCTGAAACTGTAAGCCAAATAAACCTCTCTTCCTTTGAGTTGTGAGTCCTGGATATTGTGTCTTGGCACAGGAAAGCTGATTAACACAGAAGGAGAATTCAGGAAATAATGAAAGCATTATAGGGTCTTAGAGTTTTGGAATGGAATAAGGGTGAAGAATTAGTGCAAAATAATCAGTGATTTCTAGTTCTTCCAAATGCTACAGCCTGGGGAAAGGAGGGTGTGCAAACTAAATATAAAGCTCCTCGTCTCCTCTGTCATAGCCGTGGTGGTAAGTCCCTCCTCATCAGGTTCAATGGCCTCCCATGTTGTGTGAGTCCCATGTTGCTTGACTTCAACAAGCAAAGATCTTAAGAAAATCAAAACACATGTGTAACTAACTCTGCCCTGAAAGAATACAAAGCAAGATGGATTCTTTTCCTTTTGGTACAATAAAAGCATAAATATTAGGTGTACACCTCAGTGGGAGAAAGAATGCATACATCTCCTTGGTGGAGTCGTCAGACACTGCAAAACACAGGACACTAATCTTGTTCTCACAAGTGACACTCAGGCTGTATCTCAGTTGAGATCCTTCTGGTTTTTAACTACTCTTCTAATGTTTATTGTTATAAATGGTTCTATCTGTCTTGAGATCCTCACAGATGAAATAACAAAGCATGTCCTTCTTTGTGTCTAGTTTTTTCAATTAACATAATATCTTAAAATTTATCAATATTGTAGAATGTATGTAGCACTAGTTGGTCATTTTTTAAGATTTCTGAGCAGTTGTAAAGATATGCCACAGTTTACTGTCTTATGGAGGAACATTTAACTTGTTATCAGTTTGTAACTGTTTCAGTTACGAATATTTTACAAAAAGAGTTGCAGAAATACTTATTTCTATTGCGTGTGTAACAGAAATGGAAAAACTGGGGTATGAGATTGGTATTTGTTTAACTTTGTTAGACTCTGTCCAGAGTTTTACAGTGTGGTTGTGTGGTTTTAGTTTCACTTACAACATATGAGAATTCCACTTGTCCCATATCCTTCTTAACTCTTACAAGTATCATTTCAAAATATTATGGAACATATTCTTTAAAGCACTATATTAATCATCAGTCTTAGAGTAGCAGACTAAATATTAGTGAACAGAGAGAGATACAGTAACCTTTAAGAGAACAGTATTTATCTTCAAATAGTTACTCTTGGAAGATAAATTTTGAAGTAAAAACTGTAAGTGTGGCCAAGTCTGAGTCTCTATCATAACCATCTATACCTGCCAGCCTTCCATTTCATTTAATAGCAAAGTATTATTTTAAGGCCTTAAATACTTACAAAAATGATCTTTTAATTTTATATGCGCTGTTTCTTGCTGTCTTCAGATACAGCAAGTACAATATAATAATTTCAATAAACATCTGAGGAAGAAAATGATTTTTTAAATTGAAGAGAAATATCATTTAATGTAATTGCTGCTAAAATTGTTTTATAGTTTTAGTTAAAATTGCTTGTTAATAATTGCTGGCACTTATTCAATTCATCTTTCAGTCCAATGTGCACAATATATTAATCCATGTGCTAAATATTAATAAAGACTGTGGACATAAATAAAACATTTTTAAAATATGAAAAGCCAGCCTGCCAAATGAAAAAAAAAACAAATCAAGGTGGACACTTTTATTTTTAATGAAAACTGATAAAAACTGTGTGACTGCACAGAATAAAATGTTTACTTTGCACCTCTTTTTAAATATATATTTATTCAAACAACAAATCATACTTAGGAACTTTCTCTTCTAAATACATTTCCTCTAGGTTTTTAAAATTTTCTTTGAAATGTTTTTATTTGCTCAAGTCTACAGGTTAGACAGCCCTGAAGAATAAAAATTAGTATGTTTAATCTTAACTTTTAAACATGTTCACAATGTCGGATGGGTTTCACAATAAACAATAACAGACATATAAAATATTAGTGAGGCAATAGCACGCATTTTGTAATATTTATTTGCATGTAACATATATCTGTGAATTGAAATGTAACCTCAGAAAATAGTCCTCAGATTAGAATCAAGCCCCTTTGGATTCTAAATCCCAGGTAATTAATTGAATAATACCAATGATAATAGTGGAGATAAATATGTTCATTGTTCTATCATGCCATGGACTTGGAGTTAGGCAAACCTGAAAATGAATACCAGATCTGCCTGGTGGTTTGAGACTGAACAAGTTTCCTCATCTGTCAAATGAGCGACCTGCTCACAAATTTTCTTATGATATTGCAGTGGATATGCACAGTGCTTGTCATTCCCACTGCAGCACATTTTACTGCCACTCCACCCCGTCTTTGTGAGTGAAAAAACTACTGTTCTTTCGCTTCTCTCTGGGCACTAGTAAAGTGTAGTGAAAACTTCCCTGTCCATTCCCATCTCACTTCCAGTGTTCACCAATCTTTAGGGCTCGTCCTTGAAAAGCTGCATATTCAGTGATTCTCTGCAAGTATCCATTCACCCTCTCTGGCTTTTTCAACATGCCCGGTGGTCTAGGTCTGCAGCCTTATTTTGCTGTGAGTCATCGTCTCCTGGGCATCCACTGCGCTGAGCTATATTGTTTTCTTCTAATTCTGATTGTTCCTTCCTCTCCATCTTTCTCACTTTCTACTTCCTTTCCTTGCCAGCAGAATGTAGTTCTATTTTTGGTCTTCTCCTCCCTGTTACCTTCTCATTTTTTAGTGATTTCATCAACCATTCTCATTTACTTCACCAGTCCCAACTGTTCCCCTGAATATTTAAACCCATGCTGGACTTCTTCCACCTGAAATTCTGGGCAACACATCAAAGTCCAAGAATAAAAGTGAGAACACCTTCCACACAGCCACAAACTTTTCCTGCAAGGTCAGATCCTTAAACTAATCAAGTCTGAAGAGTGCCAGTTAGGGACAAGAATGCTGCATGTTAGAAAGAAAGAAAGAAAGAAAGAAAGAAAGAAAGAAAGAAAGAAAGAAAGAAAAAGAAAGAGAAAAGAAAAACCAAAAACACACATGGCCTCTCTAGAGCCATCTGGTATGAAGAAAAATATGACCAAAGAAGAGGTGATGTGGAAAGACACAGCTTAAACAACGGAAAGATATAATTTTTACAAATTTTACAAAATATATGGCTTTGGGAGCACACTGCTAGGGGTCAACCCATCTACGGATGTGGTAGGAACCCTGCAAATGAGAGTCCCTCAAATCTGACATTCATCGGGTACTGGTACTGCTACATTGACTCGTCTTCGTAGCTTCACTTCCTCTAACTGGAATATGTTTTTGGTTGTGGGATTTTTTTTTTTTTCCCTATCAGAAAAGCTGAAAATCTTTGTGTTAGTTCTTTTGCTCTTTGGTCCTGCATCCAGTCAGTTTTCTAACTGCTGATTTAACCTCGCGATGTCCCTTCCTACTTCCACTTCCTGGTTTACGTCCCTTAACCTCTGTGGAGACTGTCTCACATCTTTCTCCCTCATCTGCTTGCCTCTAAACTCCTGCTCACATCTTTACTCTGCTTGAAGTTTGGTATAGTTAAGACTTGCTTTCTCCTTTCTTCTACTAAAGCCAATGCAAACAGTAGACATTTCCACAAGTTTTACCTTCAAAACCTTATGTATTAATGTAATTTAGCAACATTTCCTGTTGCTTTCTGTTTCCTACCTGCCCCAGAATATTCATGGATCTATACTGAGTTTCTACAGCATGTTCTTTATTTCTGATAGTTGCAACTCATCACGCCTGCAAATGTGTCATAACTACTTACTGAGTACTCTTTTTATTAAAATGAAGGAATATTTTTTCAGCATGGTATTATATAGGTATTTGAGCTCACTGGTTTGTTTATGGAACAAATTTAGTAAAAGTCTGCTTAAGGAGCACTCATATTCTGGGAAAGTATACTAGGTAGAAGATGTTAGATCCAATATTGATTTTAAATACCTCACATTTTTTCTTTAAACCATGATGTATTTCACTGAACCACTGATAAGGTCAGACGTTGACTATTGTCTTAACAGTCAAATAAAATGTAAGGCCACAAAGAACGTTTTCTGTTGGTGGCACACCTAGTTTATTTTGTGGAATTCACATTGCTCAGCATTCTCTTTCCCACTTGATTCTCCTTCAGACACTTTAGAGTCTGCCTTCTTTCATTGGGAAACACATGTTGAGTGTTCAGTAAGTTTGAGATACTGTGTCAGTTCTTTAGTGGCTCTGGTCTCACTAGGGAGGCAGACTTTGAAGCTAAGATACTCTGAAAATAATGTTTCTCAGAATGTGGTCTGCCAGACCTGCAGCCCCAGCATCACCAGACCTGTTAGGAACCCAGACGCCTGGGTCCCGCCCAGGTGTAATATATCCGGAGCTCTGAGGTTGAGTGTGCAGTTTGTAGTTTAGCAAGCGTTTCAGAAGATTCTGCTGTCTGTTAGTTTGCAAATGACTAATACAGTGTATTACTCAAGCAGTGACATGCTGAACAACTGATCAGGGTCCAGTGACCCCACAGAAATTTGTTAATTGGGAAGAAGAATTTTGACTAAAGTTTTATGGAGGATGTGACCTGTGAAGTATATCCTGGAAGAACATTGCTTAATAGTTTTTTTTTTAATAATGTCCTTCTACTAAATTTTAATCTATCCTTTGAAACAACTAAATCATTTCAACTTTTCCAAAGCAAAGGTAATAATGAAAAATAATACCAAAGCTAACTATTTTATAGTTGAAAGTAAAATCATTATTTTAGCATATACTTTAAAATGTTAGTGGTCTGATTAATACAGAATGGCTTACAGATAAAATGTTGCTAGTAGGGAATGGAACATCTTCAGGGCAAATAATATCCTTTGAAATTCAGCTCCATAGGAAGTTTATCAAATTGTCTTTTTAAAATTTAATTTTTAAGGATTACTATCCTTTATGACTGGGAGTAAATGACGCGAAAGATAACAAATAGGGAAAATAAAACAACATTGATTTATAAGCAAATCTTTATTAACAAAGGCAGGGAACAGATATGCTTTAAATTTGTATCCTGCCTCTATTCACCTTTGTTAATAGTCAAATTTAGGGATAGATTAGAGAACTCTTTGTGATTACAGAAAAAGTTATCACTGAAAAGTTTCCTTGTCTAAGGAGTCATGATTTTCAGTTCCTTGTTTAAAATGTTTGCATTTTGAAGAGGGTATCTTCTCCTGACCGACAATGTGACACACACACTATAGAAAAGAGTTGTTGAATAGCCAAGATCTTAAACCCAGTCTCCTTCCCTACCTGTGCCCTGCTAAGCACCCTCACTATGCAGTGTTTGAGACATGTTTTGTTTTACCTTTTAAAGTGATTGTTTTGAGACTCTTTTCATGACAGAGCTGATTAAAGCCCCTTTGTGGTCCTTGTAATAAACTTCTAGCTGACACTTGTCTGCAAGTAGCACGTTGTGACTGCAATGCCCAAAGCTGCTGGACACAGCTGCTAGAATAACACATTTGGGGCTGAAGGGGCACATCTCTTAAACTTGGTTCCCTTCCCTTTTCTGTTTTCTTTTCTTCCGTTTACTTTCCTTTGCTTCTTGCTCCTTCCCTTATTTTTTTCTTTTCTTTTCTTTTTATTTTTTTATTCTGAGACAGGGTCTCAGTATGCAGTTCAAGGTGGCCTTAGGCTCACTTTGGAGCCCAGGCTGGTCTTGAACTTGCAACAGTCCTCCTACCTCAGCCTCCTGAGTGCTGGGACTACAGGAGTGTGCCAGCACACCTAGCTTCTTCCCTTCTTCTTCTCTGTCATAGCATCTTTGAGATATATTTTACACAATGCACAATTAACCTTTCTAAAGTTTACAGTGCAGTGATTTTCAGAATAAGTCTCCACTATTGTGCAGCCATCAGCACAATATATTTAGGATGTTTTTATTGCCCACTGATTCTGTTCAGAAAAACATCCATGGCCAGTAATAGTCGCTTTTTACCGTCTGCCCCTCCAGAGGCCTAAGCAACTAGAATTTAGCTTTGCTTTCTCTAGATCTGCCTGTGCTATTAATTTATTGATTTATCAATCATTTATTGATTCTTGATGTCATTTTTTTTAGGTTTATGACCATCAGGGGGTTACTTGCTCAACTGAACTTTAGTAGTTAATTCTTATCTGTGAAGTGCAGATATTCTTATCTGTAAAGTGCAGAAATTCTTATCTGTAAAGTACAGATAGTGCATATTAAAATAAATGTTAAAAATGTGATAATTGGTTAAATAAGTTAATACAGCACCTGGCATATATATTCATGTATATTCAATTATTTTCAGTTATTTTATTCTTTATTAGAATGCAATGTGGTATGGAATATTATAGTATTGAGGAATAAGAGACAATATTAGACAAGTAGGTTTAATTACTACTAATCTCTGTGATTTTCCCAATTTAACATAAAACCAAACAAAAAGCACCTTGCCTCTTCTCTTAGCAAATCTTTTGAAAGTGAAATCTCTTCTACTTCTTGAAAAGTACTACTAGTTAGATAGTCAGGGGGGAATCAATCCTTGTAATCTTCTCTTACAAATCTTCACACAGTTTAAATGCTCTCAAATTAAAAGTATAAATTGTGCATTGTTCCATAAGATGGAAAAGGTAACTTTTCCTATACCTTAGATACAAACTTCAGTTTATTTCTCAGTAGAAACATTTACTTCAGTTTTATCCTAATGTACTATGTTTAATCACTTAATCCCTGTTAGTTTCATGGTTTAGGAATCGAACAGGAATATAGACAGGGAACCAGTGTGTGTTGGATTAGTGACAATGTCATATTGAATGTCTCTGGATAGTTTGGAGTGTCTCTTTGGTGTGGAGTCATGTATTCTAGTGGCACATTTTCTTTCATGTTCTGGTTTGCCTGTGTTCCATGCTGTCTCTGAATTGTTCACGGCTGCAGCCAAACAATGCCTTGTTCCAATGAGACTCTCTGATGCTAATGTTTACATGGTTACTGGCTTTGGGACTTGGGCTTTACAGGGTGATGGTTTTCTCTCTGCTTCTCTGGCTGTCCCACTTGGTAATAATCAATCCTGAATGCCTGAATTCTTTCAGGGTGTCAAGAACTTCATTTCCTACCACAGATTTTTCCTGTACAACTTCAGGGCTGCAGTAATTTGGCATGACAGAAGATGTGTGCTGCCAGCAAATTATCAGAGGATAGAAGAGCACAAGCCATTGCTGTTTGAATCAGATGGCATTCCTCGCACATTCCGTTAGTTCAGTCAACAAAACAGCCAGATTTTTGTGTGTCTGTGGTCCTTCTTTTCATATTCTCACCGGAGCACCTACTGGTATCCATGCCTTCCCCACCTCCTGCTTATGTCCACATGCTTGCTTAATTTCATATTCTATTTCCACTGCCAGGGAGACCCTTTCCCTTCCTCTCTGCCATTGTTTAGTTTCTGACCATTCATCCATTGTCTAAATCCTAGCTGGGTTCCTCCTTCTTCGGAAGCTTTTATTAGATACTCCTCCAGTGATCTCTCTCCTTTAAACTTTTGTGTCATGCAATGTCATTGCCAAATCATTGCACAATTTATTATATTTTTCCATATGTCATTTAAATCTCTTTGACTGTAAATCTTATTTTCTCCACTGTAATATGCTTATGGAAAAGTATGGTACTACTGTATTTTTCTTCAGTTTCATTACCAAATCTCTATCCTTAATTCCAGACTCAAGTGATGCTAATTGCATACTAGATATAATTCAGATATAAGACTTAATAAATACTTTTTTAAAAATTGACCTTTTACCTGATTAAATAAAAGTAGATTGTTTTAAATGTTATCCTTCAGGACCCTTCCAATGAAAATAGTCACTTAAACCTTTGAGTTTAGGAGACTTTGGGAACATTTTGCTTCTGAATTTCTGTGTGTCACACCAATGGCCCTGGTTCTGTGGAGCTTTCCCTGAGGAGAAGCGATGGTGGGCTTGTTCAGAAGACTCCAGTTTCTTGGGAAAACATTAGATCCTGATTATACTGTCTGTTACCCAAAAAGGTCTTGTTGCTGTGCTATGCCTTCTGGGAAGAAGGGGAGCTGTGTTCCCCCAAAGTGACTGTGTTGTATTCCCAACAGGAAAGATTGGTACTTAAGATAGAACTAGGGGAGGCCAGGATGGGGAGGAGGGTTGGGCAGGGAGGTCAGAGCCCAGGAGACAGAGGAAGTGTGAGAGAAGTCAGTGCTTGGACCAAAGAGTTTCAGTGGACTGGGCTTGGCCAGATGCAAACCCTAGCCCCCAAACTGTTGGTTGCATTTCTGAGATGCCTCTTGCCGGGCCCAGCACAGTTTCCTTCATCCAGGTGCTCACCTGTGTGCTGAGGAAGACACTGCAGCCGGGTGAATGGTACTATGAAATGAATTTTTTTTCTCACAGATTGGTTCATTGTGCTCTCTGAAAGTGTGGTTGGGGAGAAGTATCAGTAACAGGGAGGGCAGCTCTCCTTTTGGATCAGAACCAGTTCTCTCCATTGATCAGATGATCTCCTTTTTCTAAGGTACAAACCTTAGACATTTTGGAGATAAAGAAGATTGAGATTAGTACATCTCAATGCACTAACTGAACAATATTGGACACTAAATATAACTGGGTATGCGCCTCTGTAAACTTATGCTACATTTTATGAAGCATAGTACTTCCAGTTTTATTTGTTTTCGTTTTCCATAATACAAGTGCAATATATAATTAATGATGAGGAAATGCTATAAAAATGAACCACAAACTAAAATAATTAAACTAACAGACATTTCAACCCTCAGCTGTTATAGCTAGAGTCATTATTCCTCAGCCCTGTGACTTGGAGAGTGCCCCCAAATTAGCCTACAGTTCTGCCATATTTCTTGAAATGTGATTTTAATAAAAACTCCAAATTTCAAATGAAGCAAAGCCATTCTTCTAAATTTAAAGTTGCTAATTATAGTTATTAAATTACCTTGAACAGTTCTAAATAATTATAGTGAAAATACTTTATATAAAATGATACATGCTATATAATGAGGAACTGATAAGTATAATTACAGATTATCCCAAGAAAGCACCCAAAATATCTCAAGCAGTGTATATGTCTCCTTTCTTCCCTCTAAGTGTTAAAATCTTTCCCTTACCTTTTAAAATAGTTTTACAACACAGGTATGTATCACAATAATACCAAGTAATTTAGTTTGGGTTACTCGTGGATAATTGGGTGGTTTTGAGTGTTTACCCCTACAAATTATCCTGAACTTTCATTTATATGCCTGTGGGCTGTGCACAAGAACTTCTCTAAGGCACAGACCCAGGTGTGCAATTGTTGCAGTATGTATCAGTACAGAATGCACTAACCCTCTCTCCAGGCTACCTGCATTGTGAGCTTTGCTTTTGCTGGGACAAAAACTCAACAGCTGCAATTTATAGGAAGAAAAGTCTAATTTGGGTCATAGTTCCAGAGGAGTCAGTCTTTGACTGGCTGGTCCAGGACAGGAAAAGAGTGGAGGATGGTAGATGAAGACAGTAGGGCAAAGCTGCTCCCTTTGATGTGATCAACAAGCACGGTGAGCCAAAAAGAGATGGCGTGGAAGGAAGGAAAAAGAGAGACCAAAGTCAAAGTCACCCCCCAGTGACTATGTGCTCCAGCTGTGCCCTGCCTCCTAACGCTGCACTCGGCTAGGAACTCATCAGTGGATGAATTCATGATGTGTGTAGCACCTCCATGATCTAAAGCCTACCCAAAGTCCCAACTCTAAACCACCTGACCTGCACTGGTACATGAACTCATCTCAGTACTTCCTCTTTGGCAATCTGGTGGATGGACGGTGATATCTCATTGCAGTTTAACCTAAATCTCCTTGGTTACTAATGAGCCTGTGCACATTTTCACATATTTCTCAGCTATGATTCTTCTGTGAACTATCTGTTCACATTTTCAGCCTGTTTTTTTTTCCCTACTATTATTTTTCATGTCCTGATTGATTCTTAGGAATTTTCTATGTTTTCTGTGTATGTCCTCCTATTTGAGCATAGTATTTTCAGCTTGATGTATGTTTTAGTGAAAAGTAGTTCATAATATTTCTCTTTTTATTTTGTATTTTGATGTTTTGTTTAAGAAATACTTTTCTATCTCAGAGTTACTAAATATAAAACACTGTAGAAGAGAACCACAATTTGAGGTTAAAATTTTTAATATTAACTAATATTCTCCTCCCAAATAATAAATGAACCTTTGAATACTTCAATTCTTTTCATGATCTCCCTGAAGTGATGTGCGATCAATGAAGTTTGTTTCTATTGTTTAACCCTGTGAGTTGGATGCCGTTGGTATTTTTACAGTGTTTCTTTTGATTTCCCTGCATTTTTGCCATTTTCTTTACTTTCTTCCTCTTTTACATCTTTCTTTTGGAGTCTTTTATCTTTTTCCCAATATACATTATTTAGAATTTTTACTAGTGAAAGTCTTTGGTTTAAAATTTTCTCACATTTTAGTTGTTGGAAGCATCTTTATTTTAGCTGCCTTTTGAAGGATTCTTTCATTAGCTGTAGGAGTTGGACCAGAACAGCTGTTCTCTCTCATACTTCATCTCATTGCCCTGAGGCTTTCATTCTGAATACTGAGAAGTCACTTGCAAATCTTACCATGTTCTTTTCTGGATACACTTTTATTCTTACTTATTGTGAGCTCCTTTCTACTTTTCTACTATGGAGCTGTCTAGTTTGGAGTGAGTTTCTTTCTTTGTTTTTCCTTTGGGTTCACTAGACTACCTTGATCAAAGGATTTGCTTGATTCATTGTGTAAAATATCACACTGTTGCTCATTTTTTCTCCTGTTCTGGTACAGTAACGTGTGTGTGTCTATTTCCTTTGTGTCTCCTAACCTGTCTTAGTTTTATCTGTAAGTTTTAAATGTGCAGCAGGAACAAATTCTCTGAACATCTAGTTCATCATACTGGCATCAAATATAGAAAATTCCTAAGAATCAATAAGGACAAGACAAATTGACTTCTTTTTGATTGTTCTGATGTATCCTGAGGTCACCCAGTATCCTTTTTTAGGAAGTTTTCTATTGTAACGGGGAAACTGAATTGATATTTGACAGTGTTTCAGGAATATAAGTTATTTGGAATAATTTTCATAATAGATGTTAGGTTCCAGATGAATTCTTTGTTCTTCAACAAAGACTTTCTGGTTGATATTTTGACATTTGTTACTCTATTTTATTGACTCTTATTACCACCATCCTATCCTAGAGAAAAAGGCATGTTTTCAACAATTTTTTTCTACCAAATCAAAAAGAACTTTGTATCAGAACTTATAGTGTTTTTTTTTTTTTTTTACTATCTCATTTTCCCCAAAATATTTGTTTTTACCTATACTGATTGAGTGGTAACTTTTTAGAATAAGTTTCACTTTTTACCATGCTTTATTGATAGATTATGGAAAGTGTTACTCTTAAGGAGAGCCTCATATTGTTTAGTTTAATTTAATGTCATTTTTTGGATAATTATCTATATTGATTAAAAATAGCAAAGAAGATCTTCCGTGGTTGTCTTGTACATTCCCGTTCAGTTTCATGGTTTTGTGATGTTTGAACTATTCTTAGAGCCCTTGAGAATTCCACTTTCAATCTCACTTCATTGATTGGCTTCTGCCATATTCGTACAGGGCAAGTTACTGGGCAGGGCCTTTGGCATCAGGCGAGTTAGAGGCATAAGGTTGTAGTTCAAATGGAAATGTGTTACACTTTCCCAGATTTCCATCTTATCCCACCAAGTCCTTTTCCTTCCGCATGTCCACTGACTGTCGGAAACGTCACATTCTGGACAAACAGACTTCATCCCTGTAGGAACTCCAAATAATGCCATTTGTAAGGTCCTCGAGGCCCTTTGTCTCTCCATTCAAGTTATCATCTCCCTGTCCTTTCTAGAGCACAACACCCGCTCCTCCATCTCACATTTTTTTCTTCTTTGTTAGTTTGTTAGTTCTTTTCTTTGGCCCTTAACCTGTCCTATCACCTATCTTTTGTCTCTAAGAAGTGGGAACTTTCAACTTTCAACAGTAATTTTCAAAAGAAAGAACTATTTCTGTACTTCCAAGATGGACTGCTGAATACCAGTTCAAAAGAAGCATTCCTGTGGTGGTGGTGGTTTATCGCAGTACTCAAGTCATACACTGATAACACATCTATTAATAAAACTAGCCTGCATGGGTTAACCTGGGAACCTTAGCACCACTGTGACATTAATTCTGTGAGAAGCTTAAGACAGAGCCTGGAATAATTAGCTTACAAATGGACTCTTGGCATATAGCCCACGTGTAAGATGGGCACTGACTGTACAGAGATAATTTGGATCACTGTGTGGGCTGGGAGGCAAGTGCCTTCTGTTAAACAGCAATGCCACAGATTTGAACATTGCACATTTGTTTTGTGTAATCTTCCTTCTGACTGTGAGCAAAGAGCATGATTGAAATGCAACTGATTATGCCTAATGTTTATAGATTCCATTTTAGTAGAGCAGACTGCTATGTTCCACATTTTATCTTAATTCTAAATATGATTTTCATTGTTTCCCTTTCTTCAGGCACCCAGCAGTGGAACAGTGCAGTAATTTTACCTTGCATTTCAGTCACTTTTAGTTGCCTGTTCAGTTTCACTTGATTCTGAGGAAAATGGAGCTGGAGTTTTAGTTACCAGAACCTCAGTTGTTAAAGTACTAAAAACTAAACCTGGGGTGGGGGGAAACTAAACCTGTACAAGAAGTCACATATTCTTTACAGTGATAAACCTTAAGGAGAGCCCACTGTGATCTCTTGTGGTTGCTTTGTCTCTGTCTCTGTCTTTTCTCTATCTCTGTCTCTGTCTCTGTCTGTATCTGTCTGTCTGTCTGTCTGTCTCTCATTCTTTCCTTCTCTCTGTATTTGTATGTGTCTTAAAGAATCAGAGCATTATGTAGAAAAATAAACACCAAACTGAAGATCATGATTTATGAAATAGACAGTGCACATTTTCCTATTCAACTCATTTAATGTTACTTTATAATCTGAAATGAAGTTTCCAAAACAGGGTAAAAATCACCTCATTTAAAATTATGCAAGGGCATTGAAGTCTCCTACTTTGGCACTCCATATTAAATCTGAAGCTCAGAAAGATTCCAAAATCGCTTCCAAGTTCTCAAGACCCTCGCAGACCCCAGGTAAGCATGACTGTGAATGCTGCTTGGAGCTGTCTGATCCTTGGCATCGCTCTTCGTGGTCTTTGCTGTGAATATACAAGTATGAAGAACCCTTTGTTCTCACTCTCTTGTACAGAGCAGAAAATATTCATATGTTTTTATTTTTACTTTCACGTTATAAACCACTCTTCATCTGAGCACAACGCGTTTTTCAAAAATACGTTCAGAGTATCATTGATTTCACTGCACATGGGATTAAAGGGAGTGATTTTTTCCCCTGAAGAATTAGTGCTTTTTCACACGTTATAGATGATGAAAGATGAGAAGGAACCTGTTAGTTTTAGCTGTGGTGAGTTGCTTCTGATTTGAGCCAAGAAGGAAAGGGGAAGGAGAGATGGAGTATTTTCTAGAGGTTTTTCAGAAAGATTTTTTTTTTTCGTTTTAAAGTAGCAAGACTTTCTCCTTTTTTCCTCTCTTCCAAACAAAGTCATACAGAGCCCATGTGGGAAATAGATGAAAGTGAGGCTTATCTTTTTGAAGCAGAAGTGGTGTCTGCAAAAACTAGCCTTTCTTAGCATGCAAGCAGGAGGAAGACTGCTTCTACCATCAAAGATTAAGAGCTACAGAGAAAGGCTCTCCTAGATCCAGGATCTGCCTATTCTGAAGCTTTTATCTTTAGCATGGAAAATATATTTTTTCCTCATTTGGATGCCCAGATTCACATGAGTGAAGAAGCACTGTATGTAAAGTATGTTTGTCAACAATTATACTGATTAAATATATAATGTACTGTTAGCTTGACAAATGACCTGTGTACAGTGCTTATATGACAACACAAAATCCATTTACAACAGCCACATGTGACAGCTGTCAAGCAGGGTCCTAGACCCAGATTCCATACGCCTTGTCCAAGGTGAACATTGAAAATCAAGGACACAAGAGACATTTACCTTCAGTGTCTTTAGTTGCCTTCTTAATTCTTTTTTTTTTCCAGAAAACATTAAATATTCCTGCAATCCTGGTATCCTCCATGAAAGAAAGGATCAGATACTAATCATTCACACTTGTTTAATTGAAACATCTGCTCCCCACTGTCAAGTAATGGCACAAAAGTATCAATCCACTGTGCTTGAATTTTCTCTGCTCACAGCCTCGCCATCACCTCATGCTCAAACTAAAGCTTGATACCATATTCAGAGCATGTTATGAAAGTGGAGGGCCCACAGCTTCTAGACAGGGACAGGGACAGCGATGTTTCACACATTAGGTTGGCTTTTGTCCCATTTCCATAGTTTTTGGTTATCAAAAGACACAAAAGCATTTGAAATGCACAAACATTAACTAAAGGCAATTGGGAGATGAGTATTAGTGTCACTTGAGAATCAAGTGTAATTGATTGGCATGTGAAATAAAAAAGTAGGAGTGAGCAGAATGGAAGGCAAAAAAGACAATATAGTTAATCACCATCCTAATTTTGATAAACACCGATGTAATAATTCTTGATATATTAGAATTTATACTATTGTTCTATGGCCCAATTCATGCTCTACATCATCAGGAAAAAAAGAACCCTACTAAATTACTTCAAAGAAATCTTACTTTTCTTAACTTATTTTTGTAACATTTATTGAGAGTTATGTAGAGAGATAACTCGGTTCACAGAGCAAATTCGTAATCCTTAATTTGTGACTTGGTTGCAGCTAGAATCATGGAATGAATTCTGTAACCAGGATTATGGGAAGATTTATGTTTGTGACCAAAGTGCCACAGTAGTGTTACTTTAAGCTTTTATTTATGGCTTAGTGTACATGAAAAGTTTCTATGTTCCACTCTCCTCTTCCTAAGACCACGTATCTTGGACCAGTCTGAGGACGCTGTACTGCTCCTGGGATGCTCTTACACAGTGCCAGGTGCTGCTCGTGTGCACTGAAATCCTAGAACCATTGACTCTGCCAAAACCTAAAACCTTTTTACCAAGAAAAGAAGGGTGACTTGTTTTCATTGACTTTTGTTTGCTTATTTTTAGTTGCTGGTGATTGAAGTAACTGAAACTGCCATAGATTGATTTGATTCACTGTAGGGTAAAGCAGATATGACCATCTTTAGTAACTATATGAGTTCAAGTGAGAAGATTTGTAAGGGTAGAGTATGAAGCTCTCTTCTAAACATGTCTCATTCTGAACAAGTTTGCAGGTTGAGAGCCAGGCATAGGAATTTGGGATGTATACCCAGTAGAACAATCTTGACTATCAGAGGGGGAAATATAAAATGCAGAAAAACTAAGTGTGGTGACACATACCTGTAATCCCAGAATTCGTGGTGACTGAAGCAGGAGTGTTGCAAGTTGAAACAGCTGGATGTTTTTAGCAATTTAGGGAGATCTGGTTTCAGATCACTTTGCAAAATAAAATAGTAAAAATGTTAGCATTATCAAAAATGGTGAAAACTGAGAATTCAGATATTTTTCTGAAGTTTCCAAAATTAAGAAATATTCCCAAATTAACAAAAAAGAATAAACAGCAGTTTTATAGACTTACCCTCTTCATGTTTTTACTGTGTGTTGATGTATCCTCTTTTTCCCTGCTTTTCTGTGATAGCCCTCCAACTCTGCACATCTTTAACTTCCAGATAATTCAGATTTGACTTAAAGGAAAAAATCCTGAATCTCTGTATATTCAAAGTCCTCCCATGAGAAAAGCATGAAGGCAAAATTTCAAAATTTGGTTGGACAGGCCAAGGGAAAACCTATTAGAAGTCCTGCTTAGAAAAAAAAAATTACCAAACAAATTATATTGCTTTAATGGATGCAGTGGGATAAATTCATACAGGAACTGATACTACTAATGAACAATTATTTCATCAGCATCTCTTAGTGAAGTGTAGGATAGTAATTAACTATATTCTGTTCTTTTGGCTTTCTGTTCACCTCTCTTATTCCCCAGTTCCCACCTTTGCCTCACAATCAGACCTTAATGACTTGATTCTCCAATGCTCTATCCTTTTCCAAGTACCTAGAAATTCAAATTTATGTTAATTTGTGTTTATACAAATTTGTTTATACATTTAGAATATTTCTGTATGCTTTCTCAAGGAGGAAACACAAATAGTTGGAAGGGCAAGCTAAATATTCCCTTGAGCAACCTCCCTCTGCCTTAGAATTCAAATAATAATAACTGAAAGTTTAAATTTCTAGAAGAATGCATCTGTCCCTCACTTTCTGTGTATTCTAACGACTCATTAATTGCTATAATTTAAGACTTAATGCTCAGCAGCTCCACATTATGTAAAGGAAATCATGAAATAGCAATGAAGATAATCCTGGGGTACTTTTGAGTTATTGTTTCCACAGTATGTCAGTTTTATTTTGAGTTAAGTACAACTACCAGTTAATGGCTAGCAGATCCATCTGAGTTACGTATCTGTATTAGCACATAAAATGATTCGGACTCCTATCTCTTTATTTCTTCTTACTTGGCTTGTTCATTTTGTGAAATATAACCAAACTTACAAAAAACTGAACTGAACCTATAAGATGCAGCAGAGTGAATTATCATGAAACACGTACCAATGTAATTCCCATAGACCTCATTCTGTGTTCTGGAAACTGGTTATACCCGCCTCTCATTTCCAAAGGTAACAACTCTTGACTTTTATCTGAGTTTTATTTTTCACACATTTGAAAGCTTATATAAATGAATCATATAGTACATATTTTTACTTTTTTCTATCAATCAGTTTTACATTTGTGAGATTAAGACATAGTCCTGTGGTTAACTGTAGTCTTTTTTTTTTAATTGCTGTGTGATATTTTACTTTGAACATACAGAACATATATTACAGAACTTAACTTTTTGGTGATGGACATTTGTGATGTTTTGCTGGTTTGAGGCTACATAGATAAGGCTT